>JAQNBH010000015.1:19356422-19436279 GCA_028752905.1 Cladorhizidae sp. MBARI D1340-BT2
AGGTCCTACATCAGTGACCTTCCACCCTAGTCCACCACTCTGCCAGTGCAGTAGAGAAGGTGAGAAAAGCCATCATATTGTGTTACAAATTGTGTAGTCTACTTTATGCTGCTATTGTTTCTGCTTTTGTTAACTGCTTCTAAAACAAAATGTCTATGCGTACATCATGATGTATATAATTTCTATTTTGAAAATCCTTGTGTGGGGATACCACTTCCCTTTACCCCACATATGAAACTGACCTTTGGTGACGCTCTGTTAGGTGGGCTTGTTATTGTGTGTACACAGTGGCTCTTTTTCTATAATGACCTCCACAAGAAAAATGAAGACACCTTTCTCATTCGTTTCCCTCACTGCAGCACTCAGGTTTGGGTGCTCCATCAGTCATATTATTTCACCTCTCTAATGAACCTAAGTCTTGCCCCAGACTTGATTGGATTGGAGCACTATATTATGGGCATCGAACACTTTTCTGGACGATTTTCCCCGTTTTTGTGTGATGTTCTATTGACGTGAGAAAGGCATGGTAGGTGTGGCTGGCTTTTCCATCCTTATTATTGTCCTTGATGCATAGACAGTCAC
Source organism: Cladorhizidae sp. MBARI D1340-BT2 (assembly GCA_028752905.1). Lineage (NCBI taxonomy): Eukaryota > Metazoa > Porifera > Demospongiae > Poecilosclerida > Cladorhizidae > Cladorhizidae sp. MBARI D1340-BT2. Next base: position 19,357,005 of record JAQNBH010000015.1, read on the forward strand.
ACACACTCTTGCTTCATTAGCCAGCCTGCTATCCCCTCTCATCATCAACTTTCTCTTCCACTTCTTTTTCCTGAAGAATTCGTACACACTCTTAATGATGTATATGTTCGCCAACTGTGAAGCGAGACCTGGTGACTTCCCTGTTTAGAGCTGGACCTACGCCACCATCACTGGCCTGAGATCCATTCCTTTTGGGCCTCATTGTGCTGTTATGTAAGTGCACTTGTTTCAAGGCATCCTAACATGGCTAGTGCCCATTAACCCTTTGCTCCATGCAATAAGCCTCTACACTCTTATGTATTTGTACAGGCACATATTTTGCTATTCAATTTGAGTAGTTAACTCCACAACAAGAGCATCCCTGGCATAGAAGTTGCTCCTGAATGAGAGCATGCCTGGCATAGAAGTTGCTCTTGAATGAGAGCATGCTGCCTGGCATAGAAGTTGCTCCTGAACGAGATCATGCCTGGCATAAAAGTTGCTCCTGAATGAGAGCATGCCTGGCATAGAAGTTGCTCCTGAATGAGAGCATGTCTGGCATAGAAGTTGCTCCTAAACGAGATCATGCCTGGCATAGAAGTTGCTCCTGAATGAGAGCATGCCTGGCATAGAAGTTGCTCCTGAACGAGAGCATGCCTGGCATAGAAGTTGCTCCTGAACGAGAGCATGCCTGGCATAGAAGTTGCTCCTCAATGAGAGCATGCCTGGCATAGAAGTTGCTCCTGAACGAGAGCATGCCTGGCATAGATGTTGCTCCTGAATGAGAGCATGCCTGGCGTAGAAGTTGCTCCTGAACAAAAGCATGCCGAAGTTGCTCCTGAACGAGAGCATGCCTGGCATAGAAGTTGCTCCTGAATGGGAGCATGCCTGGCATAGAAGTAGCTCCACGAGAGCATGCCTGGCATAGAAGTTGCTCCTGAACGAGAGCATGCCTGGCAAAGAAGTTGCTCCTGAATGAGAGCATGCCTGGCATAGAAGTTGCTCCTGAACGAGAGCATGCCTGGCAAAGAAGTTCCCCCTGAATGAGAGCATGCCTGGCATAGAAGTTGCTACTGAACGAGAACATGCCTGGCAAAGAAGTCGCTCCGGGACGAGAGCATGCCTGGCAAAGAAGTTGCTCCTGAATGAGAGCATGCCTGGCAAAGAAGTTGCTCCTGAATGAGAGCATGCCTGGCATAGAAGTTGCTCCTGAATGAGAGCATGCCTGGCAAAGAAGTTGCTCCTGAATGAGAGCATGCCTGGCATTGAAGTTGCTCCTGAATGAGAACATGCCTGGCATAGAAGTTGCTCCTGAACGAGAGCATGCCTCAGCCCTGGTATAGAAGTTGGTCCTGAGAATGAGAGCAAGCCTGGCATAGAAGTTGCTCCTGAACGAGAGCATGCCTGGCATAGAAGTTGCTCCTGAATGAGAGCATGCCTGGCATAGAAGCTGCTCCTGAATGAGAGCATGCCTGGCATAGAAGTTGCTCCTGAATGAGAGCATGCCTGGCATAGAAGTTGCTCCACGAGAGTATGCCTGGCATAGAAATTGCATTCACCATTCCATTGAGTAGTTTGTCGTAATTTGATTTGGATAATTATAGTTAGATATCATAGGCAGGATTCCCCTCTCCTTTTCAAGTTTGTTATTGTGAATGCTGAAATAAAACCTGTGGGTTACAAGACAGTGTTAATTAGATGGCTGGTGCCATTCCAATAGTTTTATGTAGCTGTATATTAACATAGTTATTCCGAATGCTGAAATAAAAGCTGTATGTGTTAATTAGATCTATTCCATATATAGCTGTATATTAACTTAATTATTAATTGTGTGGAAGAATATCAGGGTAGGATAATACAATAGAGGCTCTCTCTTAGTATATGACTGCATCTGGCAAGTCATTTAGAGATTGAAAGCTCATTAATAGGTTCGTAATTTCCACAGCAATGCAATGCAAACAGGCAGACGTTGTAAACTGCTTAAAGCGAGGCGATGCAATGCGAAGGCCTCACAACATATTGTGTAACCAACCTGAAGAATGAATGACAAGATGACATGCACAGAAGAAAAGTGCTGAACGAAGGTGCTTGCTTTTTAGATTACTTATATGCCAATGAAGGAGTTAGACTTCTCACCAGAAAAGGGTGTGTGGGAAATAATAAAAATTAGCCACCATCGGTCATCCGGTCACCATCTTGGTCAAGTAAAGTTGATGCAAAAATACCTTGTTCTGAAGAGTGAGATGTTTTCTTTAAGAAATTAAGTGATGTTGTTACAAAACCTCTGCCCTGTTTTCACTTGCACTTGTTCTTACTAGTCTCTCTCTCTCTGTTCAGCTCTCTCCAGACATTTCTTTCCTCATGTGGTAATGCTGTTCTTCTCTCTCTTTCCTGCTGCCTGTTAGATGTTCCAATATTTACTCTTCCATGTTCATCTGATCATCCCTTCTCCGTCTCTCTGTCTTTCTGCTTCTGTAGCTCTACCTCGCACTTACAGCATTTCACAGTTAATGAGTTGCTACATGTTATACTGCACATGCTCAGTAGCATGACACACACACATGCATATTATTATGTAGATAGTAATAGTAATCGTTCAGTATTACCACTACTACTACTACCACCACTACTACTACCACCACCACCACTACTACTACTACTACTACTGTTACTACTACTACTAACACTACTACTGCTACTACTACTACTGTTACTACTACCACCACCACCACTACTACTACTACTACTACTACTACTGCTGCTGCTACTACAACAACTAGTACTACTGCTACTACTGCTACTACTACTACTACTACCACCACTACTACTACTACTACTACTACTACTACTACTACTACTACAACTACTGCTGCTACTACACAACAACTACTACTACTTCTACTACTACTACTAATTGTTATTATTTTCACACTCTAGTGGGAAGACCAACTTCATGCATGCCTGTGACAGTACAAAGGAGCCTGAAGATGTCACCATAGGAATAGTAACTGGTACGTCAATCCCAGCACAACTATAGCAACTCTCTACGAACTCTCAGTTGTCATAGTAACAGACACAATGTCTTTCTCGACAAAACCTAAATTTACTCACTCAATGTTTCGGTTAGCCTTCGTCAGGAATAATGAGATGCTAAGACTCTCGAGTGAGTAAATTTAAGTTGATTATTTAGAAAGTCATTGTATCTACTGCCTCTGGGGTGGGGGTTATTCCAACAGCAGCATGGCCTTAATCTGTGATTGTTTGGGTGCCATGGATATTTGGTGTGTGTCTGGATTTTTTTAAAGCACTGCTCTTGTTGTTATAAAGTTCCTTTCTTTCGTTGTGCACATGTGTAGTATCATCACCAAGGCAATGTGTTTCACGAAATATTGAGGCTTGAATTAGTGGTATGACCTCACCTATTGTTAGCTGCAGTTGTCCTTAGTTTCTCAATGAGTTTCTTGCTGCCTTGAAGATGGAGTTGCAGGGAGCACTTCTAGTCCTTCTCTTGTCTTCCATGGCCCATAACACATTCAATACTTCAACCCCATCTAGCCCAATGGTTACATCTGGGTTGGGGAGAGGAGGGAGGATGAAGAAGAGGGGTGTATATGTGTGTTGGGGGGTGGGGGGGGGGGGGGGGGGGGGGAAGGATTCAAACAACCTTTCTCCGATGAAAGAGTCTAAATAGGTTTGTGAACCAGAGGAGACATAAGGATTCTCAAACTCTATTTGGAGAGTGAAATCATTCCTAGTGTATAGCATTAAGTACACATAGGAAGTTGTATCTGCCCATAGTCGGTCTTGGTTTGTAACCTCTGAGATGACTATGACTGGTGGAATGCCATTATGGTGTCATCATGCAAGCTCTTCCTCATTGCAGGCGTGATGCTGAACAAGCCTCTGTCCAGGACTGAGGAAATCTACACCCACGGACTTCATCTCTCTAGAACAGTCCCAAAGAACAAACTATCTGAACAAGTAAGAGTTTGTCTAATCAGCTTTTGGTGACATGAGAAATGAAATCAAATGCCAGGGCTTATGTGGTTGAGGGAGGGTAGGTTGGTTTAAATTTTTATTTTTTTTAAATGTTCATTTGCAGAAGAGTTGATCCTTTACCTTTTTAAACTATGTTCAGTATATTATACAGTGTATTATACACTATATTATACAATATATTATGCTGTGTATTATACAGTATATTATAGAATATATTATAGTGTATTACATAATTATAGTGTATTATACAATATATTATACAGTGTATTAAACAAATATTAAACAGTATATTAAACAAATATTATACAGTGTATTATACAGTAAATTATACAATACATTATGCAGTATATTATAAAATACATTATACAGTGTGTTATAGAATATATTATACATAGTACTATACATTATATTATACATTGTAACAATATATTATATAGTGTTATATACTGTGTATTATAAACACTGTATTATATGGTAATATATTATAGAATGTATTTTACTGTATTATACAGTGTATTTTACAATATATTATACAGTGTACTATACAGTATATTATAAAGTAACTCTACAATGTATTATACAGTATATTTTACAATGTATTATACAGTATATTATAAAGTAACTCTACAATGTATTATACAGTATATTATACAGTGTATTATACAGTATATTATACAATGTATATAGAGTGTATTATACAGCATATTATACAGTGTATTATATAGTATATCATAGTGCAATATATTATACAATGTATATATTATGCATGTATTATACAGTATATTATACAGTTATTATGCAGTGTATTATATAGTGTATTATACAGTGTATTATATACACTGTATGTTCAGTGTAATATACAGTGTATTATAGAGTATATTATATATATACTGTATTATACAGTGATTATAGTGTACTGTACAATGTATTATAAAGTGCACTGTATAATATATTATACAGTGTATTATACAATATATTATAAAGCTGTTTTTGTTTTATTTGTATTATTGTTTTAAAAGGTAAAGGGTCCTATAAATCTTTATTATGACGTGCCATGTGTCAAATCCTTGTATGTTCACTGCATCAGCCTGATTCTATTAAATGACACCTGTGTCTTATATGTATTTTTAATATATATATGGAGGCCTAAGTTCAATAGTTATATTGGTTTAACCCCTATTTTGAAATGGCAACTTCAGGGCTGCCAACTCCCTTGTCTCATTAATCCTAGTACATGTTATTCAACTCTGAATTTTATACCAGTTAAAACTCCAAATATATCCAAAGTACAGTACTATTAAAAAATACAAATATAATACTGATATTTAAGAATGTTAGAGTAATAAGTACTGAGTTCAGAAATAGCATTCTTTGCATTTTTGAAGCATTCTTGCTGTTGGTTTGAAGTAGAAAGGTTTGAAGTAGAAACAATTGTGTTCACTTGCAATCGAAGCAATGCAGATAAAGTATCCCCACTCAAACTATTTCGTACCTTGGTTTTATTCAGCCCAATATGACTAAATGTCCTCTCCAAATCTGCATTGCCATGGGGAATTATTATCACTGCTTTAGCTAACCTACTGAGGAGCTGAACAAAATTCTCCAGAAACATCTTTGACTTGCCCAACTTGATGCCAGTAGCAATCACTGTCCTTTGTAGCAACAATTTCAGGAGGGAGCTCAGCAGTGCAGTAGTCAATAAATTCTTCATTAAGCCGACCTGTTTCGTCTTCTTTGTTGACTTGTTTAAGGCATGATGCAACAAACAGTACCTGTCTAGCATATCCATACTCTTGGTTGTGAAGAGAAATCCAACTTAAGTTTTTCAAAAAGTCATTATCAACTGGCAGTCTTTAATAGCATACTTTGCTGCAGCCACCCACAAATTTCTGCATGTCCCCCTGAACTTTCTGACTTCATTCGACAAGAGATCAAAAGCAAGCTTAACCTCTACTGCTATGACAGCTTCTTCTCGCTTTGGTGCATCTCTGTTTCGAATGTATGAGGTAAGAGAGCTTGCAGATTCCACACTTTTAGTTGCTGAAATATGCACAGCAGTCTGTTCATGTTTTCTCATGTCTCTGGTGCCGCCATATGCAATGCCAATATCACGATCACATAATTAGCGGAATGCATAACATGAACCCTTTTTTGATAGCTTAGCCCACTTGAACTTATTAGAATAGTCTGGCTTGAATGCACAAACATACCTTGGCGTCTCAATCTTAGATGAGAAGCTATGCCTATCAGTATCTGTATCAACATTTTTATTAGTAGAACTGCCTTCTTGTTCAACAATGCTGCTGGTGCTATACTCTGACAGTGACACTGACTGGTTAGAACTTCTACTAGCACTACTCACAATACCTGTCTCCTGAGGTCCCTGCTGATCACTGACAATGTGCTCTGCCATCACCTTGCCCAGGGTTAAAAGTTCTACAGAGCTAACAATAATTATTTTGAACTTTAAACCCCCATGAACTTTGAACGCCCAAAGCATGTCTCCAGTTGCAGTAGGACTATAATGCCATAGTGATAATAGTACCTAATACAAAGATTATTGTTCTTGAAGCTGTAGCTGATCCCATACAAAGGGGCTGACCCTAATAATTGAAATCTACTTGAAGGAGGCTGTAGTTGATCCTCTACCAAGGGGCTGACTCTAATAAAAGTCTTGAAGGAGGCTATAGCTGATCCTCTACCAACGGGCTGACTCTAATAAAAGTCTTGAAGGAGGCTGTAGCTGATCCTCTATCAAGGGACTGACTCTAATAACAAAACAGCAAAGAATAGCAGCAAACTAGGAATAATATTGTGCAGACGTGTGTGATGTACAACAAGTTAGAAAGTGCCTCTCAACATTGCCATGGATGACAGCAGAAACAAGAACACACAAATATGTATGTTGGACTGGGAAACAACACTGTACCAATGTCGACCACAAATATTTAGAGTACGTTTGCCTTTTATAGTCACATACACCAGTCAGGACTTCTAGGACAATTTCTTGTTGGAGGGGTGTGGATTATATTATCTTGGTCCACCCACTTTTACAAGGCAAGGCCCTAAAGATGTTTAAAAAATCAGAAATGGTTAGTGATACTCCCTTTGAAGAAGGCATGGCAGTTTATTAAACAGACATATTACATGTGAAATTTGTAAACTGAAGATTTATCTTTCAATAAATCAGCTCAAATTTATACCAAGACAATAACATGGTTGAAAAGTTGGCATGAATGTTGGCATAATTTATTTTAATTTTATTATTATTTTTAAAAATCACACCGTGCTGACTGTTACATTTTATGTAGTCTGCTAGGAACCATCATTCCAATTACTTACCTCCCTCTTCCTCCTTATGGGACAAGACCAATATTATACTTCCCTTTTTAAATTTGAATGCATGGTTTTAAAAGGTAAAGGGTCCTCCATATGTATGTGGTGTTGTTGGGTGCCCCAGTGTTTACCTGTTCTTGTCCGTGGTTACAGTCCAGTGGCAGTATGCAAGCATTATGATTGGAAAGGTGCTTGTTATGAAATTCCTGCATGACAATTAATAATGGCTGATTGATTCATGCCACCTTCAAATAATTCCTTCTGGCAGATCCTAATGTTTCTGGAAGTGTTTCTTGCTGAAGAAAGGTTGTAAAGATGAAAGAAGTTCTATCTATAACTCTGGCTAACCTGACTGACGAGACAAGCTAACGACAGCTGTAAATTTGACATGGGCTTTAAGTTTACGTGGTTACAGCTAGAGGTGCAGTTACTATTGGAGGGATGGTTGTTACAACCAACCGTGGCTGAGCTATGTGGTGGGAATTGGAGGGCAGTTCCTAGTAGAAGTTATCTGTTGGTTGGTTAGGTGACTCTTCGCCTGATAATGTCCCAGTAGGCACTGTGGGTACGGGTATAAACAAGGCTAGAGAGCTAACAACCACAACCCTACCTGGCCAAGTGGGCAAACAGGTGCCTGTGAGCAAGTGTTTCTGCAGAAACACTCTACTCGGAATACAACACTTTCTCAGGCTCTGGTGAGCTGTGCATTTGAACTTGGTCTAGCAAGAAGCTTCCCCCCTCAGCTACCACATTACATAGACCTTGTGTGTGATCTTGTTTGCCTAGGAGCTGTATGGCTGGAGCTATCAACCACCAAACTTGACTCACAATGTTCCCCTTTCATGAACACGGATCAAATCTTGTTTCTGCTATGCCCCCAGGTGAAGGAAAGCAGGGGAGACACTACAGCCAAGCATAGCCTTACAGATGGGCATAATACTAACAAGACATAGAATTCCTAACTTCCATCCATGTAGATATCCTAACTTGGTGTTCCCATTAACCACTACTTTGCAGGCTACAGCCTTTTCTAGTATGTAGAGAGCTAATATTTTACATTGCCCACTGTGAACCTTCCAGGAGCAGTTGTAGATCTATGGGATAACTATCAATGGAGAGTTATGTAGTTGCTTGATTTTACAAGTCTTAATTATTTATTATTGAAAAAAAATCTTCCCCACTAGTGGAGCAATAAAATTGAATGCACCCTCCATCATTCCAAAGGTCAAAGCATCTGTATGCATGTGGAAGAAAGAGATGGCTGGTTCAGTCCCTCCAAGAGCTGAGAAGGCCAAGTGAAGTGCACCTGTTAGCTGTAATTAGAGAGAAGCGGAGGGACAAATGTGCCAAGGAAGACTATATTCTGTATCTTTTGGGTTCATTTTTGCACTTCTTTTCTTTGATAAGCTGTTTAGGGGGTTAATGTGCTTCACTGGGATGTGTTGAGCACTGTTTAGGGGGTTAATGTGCTCCACTGGGATGTGTTGAGCACTGTTTAGGGGTTAATGTGCTCCACTGGGATGTGTTGAGCACTGTTTAGGGGGTTAATGTGCTCCACTGGGATGTGTTGAGCACTGTTTAGGGGGTTAATGTGCTCCACTGGGATGTGTTGAGTACTGTTTAGGGGGTTAATGTGCTCCACTGGGATGTGTTGAGCACCATTTAGGGGGTTAATGTGCTCCACTGGGATGTGTTGAGCACTGTTTAGGGGGTTAATGTGCTTCACTGGGATGTGTTAAGCACTGTTTAGGCGATTAATGTGCTTCACTGGGATTTGTTGAGCACTGTTTAGGGGGTTAATGTGCTTCACTGGGTTGTGTTAAGCACTGTTTAGGGAGTTAATGTGCTCCACTGGGATGTGTTAAGCACTGTTTAGGGGGTTAATGTGCTTCACTGGGATGTGTTTAAGCACTGTTTAGGGGGTTAATGTGCTTCACTGGGATGTGTTAAGCACTGTTTAGGGGCTTAATATGCTTTACTGAGGCAGTTTTCCCATTTCCCCCTGTTTTCCTGTTCAACTTCACTGCTCTCTCCTATGTGACCATTTTGTCTCAGCAGGCCTACCTCAAAAGGAATTGCTATGCAAACCAAATGACTTGAAGAACAAAGTGAACTGAGGACCCACGCACTGACTTTGCCATGATTGTACCTAAACTGAAGTTTCAAATATCCCGAATTCCCATGATGGGTGATCCAGAAATTTGTTTCTCGTCCCTCTAGTCACGGAGACTATAGACTTGTTTTGCAATTAAACTCTGTCATGTTTCAGAAGAGAGCTTAATAAGTGGTCGATGAAGTTGAAAGAAGTGTGAGAGTAGCCATTGAGATCTTATCCTTTCACAAGGCTGGTACAGGGTCAGCTGTGTTGATTATCAGATACCATAGGTAACAGAAGCAGAAGGGATAGTAAGTAGCAAATAGTTCTGCAGAAGATGTGTGTGTGTACTTTTTAGTATCACCTAGCTAGAGTTTAGCTATTGGTGGGGTGGCAGGCCAAGGTTCTGTGCAATGAACTCTCTGATGCCTTGGCTACAGATTCTTGTCAACAGCAATTTGAGTGGGGACAGCAGAATCATGTTCTAGTTTCTTAACCCTTCCACCAGCAGATTTACGGTGAGGTTCTAGTTGGTTAACCCTTCCACCAGCATATTTATGGTGCATTCTAGTTTGTTAACCCTTTCAACGGTGGATTTATGATGGACCTATTCTAAAAATCGTATTAATTATCTGATTGCAACAGGAGGGATGAAGAAAATTAAAATTGGAAATTGATTTTCAACCACTATGCACGATCACATCTCACATTTTAGCGCCTAATAAAAACACTCATTGTATAGAGTAGAGCTTCCTCTAGCCATTGGTACCAATTATAACTGTCTTGCACTTTCCAATTAGGAGTTAGAACCACAGAAAACTTGGGCATACAGATTTAGAGGTCCCCAACATTGTATGCCTGTACCTAAAGTACTTAAACTACAGGTGTTTACATCCTCAAAATATAAAGACTTAACAGGTCATCTGTTTGTGAAGCAAAGCTACTTCAGAAAAACCGCTAACTAGGGCACAAGCACCGAATCATTGTAATGTTCTCATACTCTAGTTCCAGCATAATTGGTGTGTCAAACCTTGCTTCAGGTAGCGTTCTCTTATGGCTATGGCTCTGCAAAATGGGGACGCAGTCGGTTCAATGCAATATCTGTGCCCAAAGCTCTCTACTCCCTACAAGAGGATTCATCACAGTAAGATTCAGTGCCACACACTAATGCTGAAGCAGACACGTCACAGTAAGATACAGTGCCACACACTAATGCTGAAGCAGACACATCACAGTAAGATACAGTGCCACACACTAATGCTGAAGCAGGCACATCACAGTAAGATACAGTGTCACACACAATGCTGAAGCAGACACATCACAGTAAGATACAGTGCCACACACTAATGCTGAAGCAGACACATCACAGTAAGATACAGTGCCACACACTAATGCTGAAGCAGACACATCACAGTAAGATACAGTGCCACACACTAATGCTGAAGCAGACACATCACAGTAAGATACAGTGCCACACACTAATGCTGAAGCAGACACATCACAGTAAGATACAGTGCCACACACTAATGCTGAAGCAGGCACATCACAGTAAGATACAGTGTCACACACAATGCTGAAGCAGACACATCACAGTAAGATACAGTGCCACACACTAATGCTGAAGCAGACACATCACAGTAAGATACAGTGCCACACACTAATGCTGAAGCAGACACATCACAGTAAGATACAGTGCCACACACTAATGCTGAAGCAGACACATCACAGTAAGATACAGTGCCACACACTAATGCTGAAGCAGACACATCACAGTAAGATACAGTGCCACCCACTAATGCTGAAGCAGACACATCACAGTAAGATATAGTGCCACACACTAATGCTGAAGCAGACACATCACAGTAAGATACAGTGTCACACACTAATGCTGAAGCAGACACATCACAGTAAGATACAGTGCCACACACTAATGCTGAAGCAGACACATCACAGTAAGATACAGTGTCATACACTAATGCTGAAGCAGACACATCACAGTAAGATACAGTGCCACACACTAATGCTGAAGCAGACACATCACAGTAAGATACAGTGCCACACACTAATGCTGAAGCAGACACATCACAGTAAGATACAGTGCCACACACTAATGCTGAAGCAGACACATCACAGTAAGATACAGTGTCACACACTAATGCTGAAGCAGACACATCACAGTAAGATACAGTGCCACACACTAATGCTGAAGCAGACACATCACAGTAAGATACAGTGTCACACACTAATGCTGAAGCAGACACATCACAGTAAGATACAGTGCCACACACTAATGCTGAAGCAGACACATCACAGTAAGATACAGTGCCACACACTAATGCTGAAGCAGACACATCACAGTAAGATACAGTGCTACACACTAATGCTGAAGCAGATACATCACAGTAAGATACAGTGCCACACACTAATGCTGAAGCAGATACATCACAGTAAGATACAGTGTCACACACTAATGCTGAAGCAGACACATCACAGTAAGATACAGTGCCACACACTAATGCTGAAGCAGACACATCACAGTAAGATACAGTGCCACACACTAATGCTGAAGCAGACACATCACAGTAAGATACAGTGCCACACACTAATGCTGAAGCAGATACATCACAGTAAGATACAGTGTCACACACTAATGCTGAAGCAGATACATCACAGTAAGATACAGTGTCACACACTAATGCTGAAGCAGATACATCACAGTAAGATACAGTGCCACACACTAATGCTGAAGCAGACACATCACAGTAAGATACAGTGCCACACACTAATGCTGAAGCAGACACATCACAGTAAGATACAGTGTCACACACTAATGCTGAAGCAGACACATCACAGTAAGATACAGTGCCACACACTAATGCTGAAGCAGACACATCACAGTAAGATACAGTGCCACACACTAATGCTGAAGCAGACACATCACAGTAAGATACAGTGCCACACACTAATGCTGAAGCAGACACATCACAGTAAGATACAGTGCCACACACTAATGCTGAAGCAGATACATCACAGTAAGATACAGTGCCACACACAATGCTGAAGCAGACACATCACAGTAAGATACAGTGCCACACACTAATGCTGAAGCAGACACATCACAGTAAGATACAGTGCCACACACTAATGCTGAAGCAGACACATCACAGTAAGATACAGTGTCACACACTAATGCTGAAGCAGACACATCACAGTAAGATACAGTGCCACACACTAATGCTGAAGCAGATGCATCACAGTAAGATACAGTGCCACACACTAATGCTGAAGCAGACACATCACAGTAAGATACAGTGCCACACACTAATGCTGAAGCAGACGCATCACAGTAAGATACAGTGTCACACACTAATGCTGAAGCAGACGCATCACAGTAAGATACAGTGCCACACACTAATGCTGAAGCAGACACATCACAGTAAGATACAGTGCCACACACTAATGCTGAAGCAGACACATCACAGTAAGATACAGTGTCACACACTAATGCTGAAGCAGACACATCACAGTAAGATACAGTGCCACACACTAATGCTGAAGCAGATGCATCACAGTAAGATACAGTGCCACACACTAATGCTGAAGCAGACACATCACAGTAAGATACAGTGCCACACACTAATGCTGAAGCAGACGCATCACAGTAAGATACAGTGTCACACACTAATGCTGAAGCAGACGCATCACAGTAAGATACAGTGCCACACACTAATGCTGAAGCAGACACATCACAGTAAGATACAGTGCCACACACTAATGCTGAAGCAGACACATCACAGTAAGATACAGTGCCACACACTAATGCTGAAGCAGACACATCACAGTAAGATACAGTGCCACACACTAATGCTGAAGCAGACACATCACAGTAAGATACAGTACCACACACTAATGCTGAAGCAGACACATCACAGTAAGATACAGTGTCACACACTAATGCTGAAGCAGACACATCACAGTAAGATACAGTGCACACACTAATGCTGAAGCAGACACATCACAGTAAGATACAGTGTCACACACTAATGCTGAAGCAGACACATCACAGTAAGATACAGTGCCACACACTAATGCTGAAGCAGACACATCACAGTAAGATACAGTGCCACACACTAATGCTGAAGCAGACACATCACAGTAAGATACAGTGCCACACACTAATGCTGAAGCAGACACATCACAGTAAGATACAGTGCCACACACTAATGCTGAAGCAGACACATCACAGTAAGATACAGTGCCACACACTAATGCTGAAGCAGACACATCACAGTAAGATACAGTGCCACACACTAATGCTGAAGCAGACACATCACAGTAAGATACAGTGCCACACACTAATGCTGAAGCAGATACATCACAGTAAGATACAGTGTCACACACTAATGCTGAAGCAGACACATCAGAGTAAGATACAGTGCCACACACTAATACTGAAGCAGACACATCACAGTAAGATACAGTGCCACACACTAATGCTGAAGCAGATACATCACAGTAAGATACAGTGTCACACACTAATGCTGAAGCAGATACATCACAGTAAGATACAGTGTCACACACTAATGCTGAAGCAGATACATCACAGTAAGATACAGTGCCACACACTAATGCTGAAGCAGACACATCACAGTAAGATACAGTGCCACACACTAATGCTGAAGCAGACACATCACAGTAAGATACAGTGCCACACACTAATGCTGAAGCAGACACATCACAGTAAGATACAGTGCCACACACTAATGCTGAAGCAGACACATCACAGTAAGATACAGTGCCACACACTAATGCTGAAGCAGACACATCACAGTAAGATACAGTGCCACACACTAATGCTGAAGCAGACACATCACAGTAAGATACAGTGCCACACACTAATGCTGAAGCAGACACATCACAGTAAGATACAGTGCCACACACAATGCTGAAGCAGACACATCACAGTAAGATACAGTGCCACACACTAATGCTGAAGCAGACACATCACAGTAAGATACAGTGCCACACACTAATGCTGAAGCAGACACATCACAGTAAGATACAGTGTCAAACACTAATGCTGAAGCAGACACATCACAGTAAGATACAGTGCCACACACAATGCTGAAGCTGATATATCCCTGTAAGATAAAGTGCTGAAGGGAACACCAATTTCCTCTGTCTCTCGTACAGGTTTTCCACCATAACAATTCCATGGAAGTATGCAATTGACTTCTGATTGCTACATTTCCTCCAAATGATAGTGACTGACCACTTAAGCTGCACTGATTACCTTGCAAATGAGTAGTTTATATTGCCTCACAGGGCCTGTCTTTGTATGCACTATGTCATGTGGGATTATAAACCTGAACAGGTTTGTGTGTGCACTGCGTGCTGAAAATGACACATTAATTTTGCTCTTCGAAATGACATGGAGGGTGGCTGTGGTTGGTCAGAGTGAGAGCTACACTGCAATAGGAAAGGGAATAGTCTCGAAACCCCCCCCCTCCCCTTTTATGCAGCACCAGGTTTGTTGTAACAACACCATGTGGAAAAAAATATGGGCACACTTGGTCATGTAGGTGCTAACTTTTTCAAACTAGCTTTGGGGACGCCATACATCCTGACCACATTTCATCATGATGTAATACTTATCATGACATCATCAAAATGTGGGGGAAAAACTGGCTGAGACACAGTTGCTAATTTTTTTATGGCTTGGGAGGCTTTCTTGCACCTGGTCACACTTCATTATGATGTAATACACATCATCAAACTGGCTGAGACACAGTTGCTAAAAAAATTATTGGCTTGGAAGCTTTTCTTGCACTCTGTGAGGAGGTCCTCAGTGAAAGTTGACTCATAGCAGCACTCCATGCTGTTAAATTTCATTGCCATCAAAGAAAGCCTGACTTAAACTAGGCCTCTAGTCAGTATGAACCGCCTCTCTCAGAGTCAGCAGTACAAACAAAAACGGTGAGAAGACCTGTCATGAGTTTAACCAAGCAAGGAAATCTCACCTCCCCATCCAAGGTTTTCAGTTTGCTAATCTCAGCACCAAAATCTTCCTGCTTAAGGTCTCTGTGTGTTCAGCTGACTTGTACTTGTCAGTGGGAGGGTGGCCTGCTGGGGACAGTATAAAATCCAAGAATTCTTCCCTCAATTTGTCCAGGGAGGTGGAATCGGTCAGATTTATCTGTGGATATCAGGTAACTACTGGATATCAGTTAACTACAGCAGAGAAATCATATGAACATACAGATTTTGGGTTAATAGTTTCCAAGTCTTTCAAGAGGAAGTCGCCAGAAGGATTTCTTGAGCATCTTCTTGATTGTAGCTACATGAAATGGCTCTATACTCTGGCTTTGGGTCATCTGCTTCTTCTAACTGTGCAATAAGAACGAAAGTATCAGTACCAATTCCTAGTTTCTCATCAGTCTATTGACCTCCGCTATCTAAATTAAGAGTGCCAAGGTTATTTTCAGCTGCTTTAATGACATCATTTTTGAGGACATTGGAAGCATGCAGGTGGCGAACTAACCTCCTCATCTCCTGGTGCAATTGAAAAACTCTGCTAAATCTATCCATGGATGAAAGTATATAGGAGAGGAGAAGAAGAATAGGCTTGATGAGAGGATTATGTAAACCATCAATTTTTTTTTAATACTTTCGATGGTTTCAGCTTCATTACATGACAGAAAATATGACTTCAAGGTATCAAACTGTGCATATAACTATCAAAACAATGTAACCAATGTGTGGTATGCTTGAGAATAGTGGTTGGATCAGATAGAAGAAGTGAACGCCATTTGTCAGCAAATTACTACTTTCTTTTGCTGCCATAGAAAAAAGAAGTAGAAAACATTATCAAAGAGTTGGTTTATATCCACTGTAAGGGTCTCCATCTTTTATGGTCAGCTCTTCCAAATTAAAAACACATCTGACATCATACAAGTAAGGGCTTTCACTGCACATTAACTTCTGGACACCAGACCTTGTACCCTTCATGGCGTTCGTCATATCAGACATGAAGGCCACACAACCATTGAGAGCAAGCTTGAGTGCATGGAACTGATTAACAGCCATACCTGTGTTTATACTACTGGCATGTCTAGACAAACTTCTCCCTCATCGTAACCAAAAGATCCCAACAAGTATAATACAAGATTTATCTGTCTTATCATTAGACTCGTCCACCATGACAGAAAAAGACTATTTTCTTCAAGCATTGGTCTGCTCAAGTGAGGTGCCAACGATTCTGTTATAACTGCCACAGTCTTAGTATGTCCAGAAGCAATTTTTTTTGGCCGCATACGAATCAGGAAATGTCTTACAAAACAACTTGGTTGCACGATCACTAACGCGAGATTGTGCTCTACTACAAATGTACATCGTAATGCCTGTGCTTTACTAACGCTTGATGAAACATGAGGTCTAAAGAAGGATCTAACAGACTGACTTGGTTAAGAGTCAGGCCCTATCCCTATCTTTATGCTATTTGCATGTGAGTGCTCGCATTGTATTTGGCTATGCTTAAATCAGATGGGCACACACTGCATCTTGCGTATATAGTATAGAAATAGAGTGTGTGACATTTTCATCAGATACTGATGACAGTGTGGCTATATAGCTTACCTCGATCACTACTCACTATCCCTTCAAAATCTTTCACCCAACTTGCATCAAAATGTCAAGGCCTCTTACGTGGAGGGGTCTATGGTCCACGCTCTTCTTCTATGATTCAGGTTGATCAAGAAGCAGCTGGCAGCTAATATACTAGTTTTAAGCTATGTACATCAGTAACACATGGAGCACATGTGATGTCAATGTTGATTAGTGAACAAAGAGATCCCAATGAACATACAGGGACACTGTCGCTCAGTGTGTGTTGAATAGCTCAGTGTATGAGGTCTTGAAATTGAAGACAGACCAACTTCTTTTTCAGCCTTGTGAACAGTGAAACCACAATAGAGTCAGGTCTAGTCACAACAGAGTCAGGTCTAGCCACAACAGAGTCAGGTCTAGCCACAACAGAATCAGGTCTAGCCACAACAGAGTCAGGTCTAGCCGCAATGGAGTCAGGTCTACCCACAACAGAGTCAGGTCTAGCCACAACAGAGTCAGGTCTAGCCACAACAGTCATGTCTAGCCACAACAGAGTCAGGTCTAGCCACAACAGAGTCAGGTCTAGCCACAACAGAGTCAGGTCTAGCCACAACGGAGTCAGGTCTAGCCACAACAGAGTCAGGTCTAGCCACAACAGAGTCAGGTCTAGCCGGAATGGAGTCAGGTCTACCCACAACATATTCTAGCTTTGGGGACAAATCAGTACTCCTTTGGGGACTGGGTGACAGAGCTGTCTTTTGGGGAGATGTTGGCACCTATGGATTCTATGTGCGTAGTAGAGCCCACAGGAGCGCGTTTGAATCCCTTTTTCTTTTTGTTGGGCATCTTCCTAAAATGATTATTGGGGGACTTATCCCTGGCTTAATTCCACAATAGCAACTACACTTACTTGTTATAACTTGCTATTTGCTTGGCACCCGAGAACGGAACACTTCAAGTTCAATGGACAAGAGGATATTCCCGTAAAATGTATAAGATATTGTCCGTAAACTACCTGCCGATAATAGAGGCGTGAAAGGGTGTTGGTCGATAATCGATGACTTACGCTATATGGTATGGGCTCTCTCAGTTGAAAGAATAGCATAAAGTTGCCCATTATCACCATCGAAATAGTGATCCTATTATCACCAAACGATTCTAGCTCATTCCTCAACCCTTTTTAAGCATGCTCAGTAGATAGAGTGAAGCGCATGTGCTTTCAATTTAACACCAGTTTGAGCTCAGTTTGGATGTGAACGTCTTTGTTGGTAGGTAGGTTTTAAGGCTATTTTTTGTCGTTTATGGTCCAGGCGATACGAGTTCGCTTGGCTAGGAAGACTGTCAGTCAAGGTATGTGAGAGGTAGACCTGTGCTAGCGCTTCTATTCTTTCAGTGACTGATGTTCTATTGTCTGGCTATAAAAAATTGGCTCATTTGTTAGGACATGGCAGCAGTTATGAGTGCTGTAAAGGCAGTGGAGATATGAGGACATGGCAGCTGCTATGAGTGCTGTAAAGGCAGTGGAGAGATGAGGACATGGCAGCTGCTATGAATGCTGTAAAGGCAGTGGAGAGATAATGAGATGGCAGCTGCTATGAATTCTGTAAAGGCGACAACATCTAGTGCTGCCTCTTGCTTCCATGTCCCTCGAAAGACCCTAGACGATAGGATCAAGGGTCATGTGGAACATGGCTCCAAACCTGGTAGAAATCCAGTTCTTTCAGCAGTGTAGAGGATGCTTTAGTTATGTACCTCATGCACATGGCCGATCATGGTTTGCTGTGTGGGCATTGGCTAAGCGGTCTGGAAATGGAGATGGCTTTTAATGCTGAGATCGGCCCTGGAGAATGCTAGTGGAATAATTTTAAGAGGCATCATACTGAAATAACCCTTTGCTGTGCGATATGTTAGAGTGTACTCAACCCAGTCATAGTTAGGAATATTTCACGCTTCTCAATAAGACCTTAGAAGATAATGAGTTAAAGAATAGACCATGGCAATTATTATAAGTGTGACAAAACGTTCCTCCCTTTAAATTGTATCAAAGAGAAAACCGTAACACATAGGGGCACTATTGTCAATCATATGGGACAAGTGAACATATCATGTTGCTTTGCTGTGCATCTGCTGCTGGAATAGCCCATCCACACCGATTATAATTTATGCAAAATCATTTCAGTACCACTTTGAAAGCCTTGATGATCCAGAAGTGAGTCGGGCTGTATAGACTCTGACCTGTTTATGGTTTGGCTGGAAAAAATGTTTCTGAAATTTGCTATTTCCCAGCACCCAATTCTTCTCCTCACAGACAAATCACATATCAATATTGAAGTCATTGACCTTGCCCTAGTAACGATATTATTTACCTCTGCACACTCTTCATACCCTGCAGCATCTGGATGCAGCTGTTTGCTTACCTCCACACACACTCCCCATGCCCTGCAGCCTCTGCATGCAGCTGTTTGCTTACCTCCACACACACTCCCCATGCCCTGCAGCCTCTGCATGCAGCTGTTTGCTTACCTCCACACACGCTCCCCATGCCCTGCAGCCTCTGCATGCAGCTGTTTGCTTACCTCCACACACACTCCCCATGCCCTGCAGCCTCTGCATGCAGCTGTTTGCTTACCTCCACACAATGACCTGCAGCCTCTGCATGCAGTTGTTTTTAAGTCCCTTCAAGATATTTTCTCTAAAGCCATCAGAGCTCTATCTTTCATGAAAATGAACTTGATTGAAGAAGGAATTCCCCCGAGTTGTAAAAGGTCTGTAGGAATAAGATTTTTCAATCCTTAATGTCAAAGCAGGTTTTGCAAAGTCAAGGATTTATCAATTTCATTTCATCAGATGCTGTTGCACAACATAAGATGGTTCCTTCCTCCTTGCATGAGTCACTTTCCTCAACAAGTGACACAGAATCATCTAGTTTGTATCCTTCTTCAGTTTCAGAGTCTCCCAATCCACTATCTTGGCCATCCTCACTTACACAGTCACCAAGTCAACCAACCCAGCAAGAAAAACAGTCTATCATTCCACTGTCTCAGCCATTCTCAGTATCCCCTCCAACCACTGTTGGGTGGTATTTCTGTGACCTTACACACCGAAGATGCTGCAACTGCTGCCTCCTCGGGTACTGAATCTCATTGGTTGCCCAGAAATACTGTGATGTCATTGGTTGCCCAGCAGCACTGTGACAACTAACAATATACAAACTCCTATTATTTTCCCTTCCAATGTTGTGTGTGCACCTCAAGTGTCTCCCAGTTGGCACTCTCCAATAATGAACCCACTTGGCATGGCAGGATTGGTACCCGAGGACCTGTCGGGCATTCTCCTCACCCCTCCAAAAGATTATGCTGCCACAAAGAAGCAAACAGAGTGTATGACTGAAGCGAAGAATCTGACACCTGATGAGTATGTTGAGAAGCTTAGAGAAGATGAGAGAAAGAAGAAAGAGGCACAAGAATTGAAGGAAAGGAGGAAAAAAGAAAGAGAGGAGAGAAAGAAGGAAATGGAAGAGGAGGAGACAGAGTTGAAGAAGAGGAAAGGGGGAAGCAGAGAAGGAGCAACTGAAGAAAGGCAAGCACAAGGTGCAGGCTAACACCCATCTCAGGATTACAGATAGCAGTTCTAAGAGTGACATTCCTTACAGACATTCTGCTAGTTCTACTTCCACTGAGAGTGATTCCGATACAGTAGCTACTTCCAATACCAATTGAAGAAAACAGAGCAGGTGAAGAACCCAGCTGTAATGGTACCCAGCATCGTTTTAAGCGTCGTTCACAGCTCTGAGAGGACAGAGCTGTGAACTCTGTGATGATGATGATGGTGTTCTCTGTGAGATTTGCTGAAGCCAATGGTTTGGCATCTGGCACTATTTTCTGGATGGACTGTGACAAGTGTGGTGTGTGGGTGCAGAATTATTGTGTCTTACATAAAAATGCTGCTCACAAATATGTGTGTGAGGATTATTCAGCTAAGTTAATAGCGATTGGTGGTCTTTGTCTTCACTCAATTTGATCGATGCACTTCAAAATATCTCCAGTATATGTTATTGTGCATCTTCATGCATATCAACCGTCTATGAGATTCACACTTGTGTGTGAGTATGCAAGCCTTCCAGGTGTAAACATTTTTGTTTACTCTGTAAAAGGATGAATGCCCATCTTGTCGCCCTATTATGGCCGCCCAATTTGGTGTATGGCGCCCATTATCGCCACTTGAACCCACATCGAGTTTTTACTTGATACTGAAAAAGTTCAAGTGGATGCAATGAATCAGCTGAAGGGTGGGACTGTACCCTACGTGACTATGTTGCAACCATTCACTGCTAGTAGTGCTACGGGTGGTGAGCAGCTGCAGGGAAAAAATGAACATAGCGGACTTCAGCAGTACACAGGTGACTTGAATGCACACCCTTCTTGCTGCAAGGGTTCTAGCCAAGTAACCTGAGAGACTAAAAAGGGATTTAGCTTTCACTCTCAAGCGGTGTTGCTTCACCTGTGAGCGTCCCATCAATAATGAGACATCCAAGGAAGTGAAGGGACCTCTGTGGCTCTACAACAGGTGGGAGGGTAATGTGGCTGCTATGTGGGGGCAGGTGACAACTGGAGATGGTCACGGCCAGTTAGAGGAGTCAATTAGTGAGATGAGTGCCAGTAATGACAAAGGCTATCGTCGCTACAGAGAGGGATGTTGGAGATTGGTGGAAGGCTGAGCTAAAAAAATCAGTGGTTCAGTGGCTGGTGGTTCAGTGGCTGGTGTCAGTGGCTGGTGGTTCAGGCTGGCTGGTGGTTCAGGCTGGATGGTGGTTCAGGCTGGCTGGTGGTTCAGGCTGGGGCTGGTGGTTCAGGCTGGCTGGTGGTTCAGGCTGGCTAGGTGGTTCAGGCTGGGGCTGGTGGTTCAGGCTGGCCGGTGGTTCAGTTGCTGGTGTCAGTGGCTGATGGTTCAGGTTGACTTTCTTTTCTTTTGGCAGAAAAGAAAGTGCATCACCAAAAATGAGTTGCAGTTATCACTACCATTGTGGATGGAGGCTGGTCCAAGCGCTCCCATAAACACCCCTATAATGCCAAATCAGGTGTGGCCATTATTATTGGGGAAGCCACTGGTAAACTGCTGGACATTGGGGTCTGTAATAAGTGTTGCCATGCAAGTGCCAGAGGGACTCATCATGTTTGCTACAAGAACTGGAGTGCATCATCATCAGAGATGGAGACCGACATTATTTTGGAGGGATTTCTGGAGGCTGAGAAGGTGCACTGAGTTCGCTATACTGAATTCATTGGTGTTGGTGACATTTCCTGGATCCACAGAATGTTCATGGATGGGGCCATGCCATAAAAAAAGCTTGAGTTTGCCCCAAGTATGCATGCAAGTTGCTATCGGGGAGCACTCGAGTGACTCGTCCAGAACAACCCCTCCTACGGGGTAATGAAAGACTCACCCTCAGAGTGAGGAAGAAGTTGGTCAGTGCAGCCAGATGTGCAGTCAGGATGAGGAGAAAGGAGACAGACACAGCTAAAACTCGTTGAGCACCCCGAAAGGATCTTGTGAATGTGCACTGCTTTCAGATCCTGATTTTTGACCTGATGTTGAGTCAAACAGCAGCGGCAGCAAGCTCTGGCAAGCTCTGATCGATTACTTGGTTGTAATGATGGGAGCACTGGTGGTAGAGAGAATTTGGCCATAGAGAACTGCGCTGATGAGAACTGTTCTGAATGTAAACAGGCCTATGATGATGGGAGCAGTGACAGTCATGTCCCTGATAATGAGAGCCATCTTGAGGGTAGCTTACAGCAGGCCTAATCGAATTTGTGCCCAAGTATTCTATGATTAGATTCCCCTTCAAGTCGCTATGCTTGCACCCATTATTCTCCATTCTCATAATCAGATTCTCATCCAAGTCACTGTAATTGCACCCATTATTCTCCATTCTCATGAACAGATGTCACCCATTATTTATACAGCACATGTGGAATTAGAATTTATTGCATATGTATCTGTATCAGTAAGCTACGGGATCCAAGTTTCCTAGCTCAGTCCCTTGTTAAACCCTTGCTTCACTTGCCAGTGAGCTATAGCTCTCCGGGATCTAACTGGAGGCTGGGTGACTCATAGGAGGACATGTATGTGTGGGCTGGGTGGCTCATCGGAGCGCATGTGTATGCGGGCTGGGTGGCTTATGAGAACACAGGTGTATGGGTGCTGGGGTTTTATGAGAGCACAGGTATATGGATCAAGGCACCGTAACTTTGTTCTTAGCTAGGTGGGATTGTTTTTTCTTCAAGTGGACCATTTTCCAGGGGCATATAGGAAATCTGTTCGACTATGGTCAGCCCAAATGCCTTCGTCCATGGTGTTCCATCATGCTTTCCCAGATAATTTAAGAGCAGTTCCGAATAATTTTCTCAGAATGAAAACAATTTTAAGTTATCCTATAGAGTCTCAATGCACATATTTTAAATGACCTATTACTACATATATTTTAGGACAGATTGTTGTGATAAGGCATTCCACCAAAAAAGCTAAATGTTGATATTCAGTGGACAAGGGAATCCAGTTGAAGCCTTCGGGGATGAATTCGAGCATAACATCCACTACCCTGTCAAGGTCCACCAATGTATCGTAGTGGATGTAGAGGATTGCTAGGTTGGATGGGCAGCTTTTCCTCATAGACGATCACATGTAGTTGTTGAGTCTTCGCAATGCACTACCACTTCTCTCGCATCTGCAAGATGTGATGGGGATTGTGCAGTCAATGTGTAAAACAATGCTGATATTCGGAAAGATGTCAGGGTCACAATCGTTGATGCCCTCTGCTGGGGATGCGGGTCTCAGATCTGATGACACCAGCAAGTACAGATTCTATTATTTGAGCGCTCACGACTTTCTCAAAAGATTTATACATTTGGAACAGAGGATACTTGGGATAAGACCAAGCAGAGAAATGGCAAGAATGACAGATGGAGAAAACTGCTCGATAGACATGATGATGTGGTCAAGGAAGGGAATTGCAACATTTTTCCTGAAATTCTCAGAAGGAGAGCTAGCTTCAACATTGCTGCAGTGCCGTTGCCTTGAGATAATACGTGGCACATGTGTTCCAACCTGCTCTGCCAGTGCAGCACTCTGGTCATATATTCGAGCAAAGCTGGAATCAGCTGCTCATCTTGATATATCATAGCAATTTAAGCAATCATCGCATGAGCCTCGACGATGTCGAGGACTTTTCTCTGGAGCTTGACTGTGATGCCAGCAAGATGCAACATGTACTGGTACATGGTCATGAAAACAACAATGAACTCAAATGATGTGAGACTGACTAGAATTTGCTGTGCGTCATTGTGACTTGCTGGAGCCCATCAGTGTATGTGTCACTGTACTTGGCCAGGTGATGCTTGAAACCGATCATCTCAATGATGAAAACAAAAGCTTGGTAGAAATGCTGGTATGCACTATGTCTGTCGGCCCATCATGTCTAAAGATCCAATAAAGGCTTTCTCTTTGCTTCGCCACATTTTTCTTGACTATCAATTCTAGAAGACCATTTCTCTTTGGGCTGTTAAGGAAGAAGCGGCAGCAATTTTCTAGGTGAACAATGACACATACCTGAGGCAGAAAACAGGACTTACTAATTACAAGATTGAGGCAGTGGCCATTGCAATGCATGTAAGTGGCTAATGAAGCTTCCTTCTTGATCCGTGCTTAGACACCTGCTAAACCTGATGACATGCTACTGGCTCCATTATATCCCTGACCACACATGTTGACTACTGGTATATTGTTATCTGCCAAGAACGTCAAGATACTTTTAGCAATTTTCTCACCTGTTATTCTCTCCAGTTTTATAAAAGTTAAGAACTCCTCTCTGGTGTCTTTGTTTTCATCCACAAATCTAACACAGATGGTGAGATGCTCCACATTGTGTGATGTTACCTCATCAGCCAATATGGTGTAGTAGGTGCAGCAACAAATTATACCCTGAAAATTTATCTACTTCCCCATCACCTCAATCAGCTTATTTGTGTCTGGGGAGACAGGTTAGTCACATCGCATTGTAAGAGCTTCAAGATGACTGCGTATCATTGTGAATGGTAGCAACTTGAGCAGAGCAAGTAAATTCCCAGGGTTGCCAGATGAATCTCCCCATAGAGCAATACACAACCTGCTACAAAACAACAGGGCTCTAGCGATCGACTTCAACACTGTGTGGTTGCGTTTGATATTTGCAGCCTTACGGGCATCAACATGGGCAATGATGGTGGTATGTGGATGCTCAACAGTCCGTTTCAGAAGATCAGCTTGCTCCAGAGCAGTATGATGGTACAAACAATGCCCATGCTCCTTGACCTTCACACTTTTTTTTATTCCACACATGGAAAGGCTGGCAGGGTAACCAACTTGCCCTCCAATTGTCAGCACAGAAAATAACACAAGCATTACAGAACACACCGTCAACCTGCTCGCTATATGCCATCCAGGGATGCTCTGACAGCCACGCATGAACTAGAGCTACGATTAAAACCACCAAAGAACTGCGTGGGAAATAATTGATCATTGCGAGGTTTCTTGCGATGGTTCAATAGATAATACTTCTGGGCTGCAGTCAGGGTATCACAACAATTTCTGGATGAGAATAAATACCACCAATGTGCAGCAGAGTGCAGGTGGGTTGATGACTGCTGCACAGAGAGGTGTGACAGACTGGAAGCTTCCCCACACCTTCCTTGTCACCCTCCAGTGCCATAAGAGGACTCTGAACGAGCAGTGTCGTCAGTTTTCTTCTTTTTAGAAGTTAGAAACCGATCCAGGTTTAAGCAAGTATCAGCCACCCTTTTCCTTTCTTTGTCTCTCCTCTCAGGTCGCCCCACCTCCACACGCCAGGCAAAATAATTTTAAGCAAACATACAAACAAACAAAATGGCAACTCAACTGCCATACTCCACCCTACTTGCCCCACTGGACATTATATTGGCATATTTAAACACCATCCCTACCAGCCGGAACTCATAAAAGTGAAGTGTTGTGTGGGTGGGGGGGGGGGGGGGTTTGTCCGAGCCCCCCCAGCATATGGGTGAGTGGGTGCTGGATTGCTCATGGGGAGCACATGCATTTGGGGGCTGGGTTGCTGGGTTGTGTCAGAATGTGAGTGCAGAGTTGGGTCCACAGCTTTGGAGAAGGATGACTGATGCTTCCCCAAATAATGCCAGAAGAGTGTTTTGTGAAGGGACAAGAAAAGCAAGACTACTGAGGCAGCCGTAGTAAACAAACACAGGAGCAAAAACATCTGGATTGACACAGCTGCAGCTTGGTTGTGCTTATAGCAGACATGATGGTGGAATTACACCTGAAGAAGTTACCAAAGACACTCACCCCAGAACATTTAGAGCAGCTAGAAACTAGCTTCTACAAGATGAAAGTGATGACCACTGAAGATGAAGCTGTGGAGGTTGAGCTCCTCTAGGAACCAGACTGATAATGAGCAATGGATGATGGAATGAAGGAGGAGCATAACAGCGTCCAAAGCATATTTAATATTAAAAAGATGTTCACCACATTGCAATGACCCTTTACCTTATAAATTATGTATGCTAAGAATACAGATTTTTAAAAAACACAGTATGATATTGAGTAAAGGGTCCTAGCAATGTGGCATACATTGATGAACCTTTATTTTTGACCATTAGCTATATATAACTTGTTATAAAATAAAACATTTTAGAGGGTGATTTTCAGTAGACATAGCTCTTTTTGTAACTGTTAAAAAAATACAGTTCAAAATTGCTAATGATAACTCCAGAACTAGTCAATTTTTCCATCCTTACCATGTTTATTATCAGAGCATGCATGCATGCACACACACACACACACACACACACACACACACACACACACATAGCTGTCAAGTAGTTTATTGGAGGTCTATGCTGTTACTATTGAGTAATGGGAGTCTTCTGGTAGTAAAATTATAATAAATGAAGCATTTATTGTACACGCTTAAAAGTAGATAAACAGATATATATTGATCCTTGCAAATTTTAATGTTTTTTGGGGGGCTACTGTTTTTACTACCTTAGCAAAGAATTCAAGGTATCCCCTGGAAGTGAGTTTTTGGAGTTTTAGCTGAGATATGAGCTCAAGGTTTTTGGTGCATTTTTGGCATTTTCCATTTTGAAAGGGGTCAAACCAATACAGGGGGTTCTATGAACCCCCAGATATTATTTATATTATTACTATTTTCCCTCCTCAGGTTCAGGTCCCTTCATTGTCACCTCTACCCCGAGGAGGTGGTATGTAGAAAACGAAAAAAGGCCTTGTTACGAGCTCGTAATCTTTCTCAGTGATACCGTAAGGGATGTGTGCCAAGCTCATTTCATGATCATTTGCACACAATGTCATGGGAACTTCTATAACAATACATCACCCTCATACACACACACACACACACACACACACACGTACCACCCATCAGCATCAGTACTTCTGCCAGTAGTATTTTTTATGCGATTAGTTTTGTGTATGCACGATTCATGAACTCATGAAACCATTTGAGGGTTGGGTTACCTTATAATAAGAAAAGTACCTTAAATTTGTTGACTTTTGTTATCTATTGTTGTAAGTTCATTCCTAGCAGAAAGAAGCTTTTTCTCAAGTGTTTTCCAAATGATCTCCTCTATGAAGGCTAGTGTTTACAGTGAAGATGCATAACTCTCTTCAAAACCGACTCCTGATCACCTTATAAAACCATTTCCCATTCACAGGCCATGCAAGGGAAATAGGAAAGCACATCATGATACGAGCAGATGATGTTTTTGTATGTTTGTACCAGTAAAAAGTTGTGCATCATCATCAATGTCTGCCATTGATTCTTGCTTGTAAGTAAATCTTTATTGAATTCTGATTTCCCTTCTGTGGTATATTCTGTAGGGGCCACTAATAACGTGCTTGTTGTTCTGTTACACAACCTGTGAAGTGGTTGCAGGCACTCTGTGATTTTAAAGGATTTTTTAGGTAATATGGGAATGTTTTAGATAGTGAATATATCTTCACTGTCAAGACTTTATATATACTGGTCTTCATAAAGTAGATCATTGGAAAGCACTTGAAAAACACCTGTTGTCAGAATGAACTGAAACTGAAAAAAACAGAACATGATATTAAAATTCACCTTCTCGATAATCAACTTCAAATTTTATTCACTTGACGTTTCAACTGATGCTCTAGTCTTCATCAGGAATAATGGGCCCTAAGGTTCACATGAGCTGTTATATAATGGTAGCTAGCTATCCACCACATGCCAGTACATGCACCTAGCACATGCACCAGATGTAAAAATTAATAATAATAATAAATAATAAATAATATATAATATATAATAATTTATATATTAAATAATAATAATTATAGGTGTGAATGGACTCTGATATTGCCTGTTTATCATATGTGCCTGTTTATTATGTGCCTGTTTTATTATTCTGTTTACCTGTTTATAATTTAAAAAAATTATAAAAATAGAAATAAAAATAATAAAATGATGATGATGATGATGATGATGATGATGATGACGATGATGATGATGATGATGACGACGACGACGACGATGACGATAGGAGGAGGAGGAGGAGGAGGAGGAGGAGGAGAAGGAGGAGGAGGAGGAGGAGAAGGAGGAGGAGTAGGAGGAGGAGGAGGAGGAGAGAAGGAGGAGGAGAAGGAGGAGGAGGAGAAGAAGGAGGAGGAGGAGCTTAGCGGCGCCAGTTAGCAAGTCCTTAGCAGGAATACGTCTGATTTGGGCAGTCGATCCTCTTCTATCATAGGAAAGCCTTGTGCTCTGTTTGTGGTAGATCTATGCCTCTGTGACCAAAGCTGGAGTTTTGCGTGTCCATGGTCCAGTTGGTGATCTCTGCCGTTGCTCCTGCTCCACACCTTCACTTCCCTCTACACCTTCTCCAACAACACATCAAACCCTTAATAGTGAGCAAGTACCGTTTAAGGCTAAGCCACCGTGGATAAAGATTAAAAAGAGGATACCACATGCATCTCTCCCCCAAGCAGCCTTGAAGTTAACTGCCATCATTAATGATATTGCGGATAACCTTCATAAATGGGGATAGGTTATTTAAATTTGCTCCTTGTTGTTTAAGAGTTCCTAGCAGGGGTGGATCCAAAAGAAGCCTTGCCTCACACATAAACTCCTTCATTCGGGATGAAACATACCCAACTCAGACCCATGTCCCAGGGAATAAGAAAGCCCATTTTAATAAAGATCCCTTGGATCTGCTTTGCAAGACTGTTTCATCCAAATTGGAGGAGAGTGATTTCAAAGGAGCGATCCGTCTTGCAAGCTCTGAGGATTCTCTAGCAAGTTTTGATGAGAACACACTCAACAGGCTCAAAGACAAACATCCCTCACCTGACCAGAATACATCTCTGCCCCCTCCTCCAGTCTTTGATGAAAGTGTTTGTGTTAAAGTCTCAGAGAAGTTGATCATAAAGGCATTCGATCATTTCCTTGTGTGTCCGCTGGGGGTCCCGATGGCATACGTCCGCAGCATCTAAAGGACTTAATCATAGATGCATCTCAAAGTAATAGCGTGGACCTGATTGATATCATTTCAAATGAGGTTCTTGCAGATAGAACTACTCCCTTTCCTGTGCGACAGTGTTTTTTTGGTGCCTCCTTAGTTGCCCTCAATAAGAAGGATGAGGGTGTGAGGCCCATAGCAGTCGTTTGCACACTGAGACGCTTAATTGCCAAGATTTCTAGCATTACGTTGAAAGAGGCTATGAGTGGACTTCTTGCACCTTCTCAGCTTGGTTATGGTACTAAGCTCGGTGCAGAAGCTACGGTCCATGCAGCCAGAGTTTATCTCCAGTCCCTTCAACCGGGCAATGTCCTGCTTAAACTTAACTTTCATAATGCATTCAACTCAATCCATCGGGATAAAATGCTGGCAGCTACTGAGGAATTTGCACCTAAAATTTACACCTATGTGCACCCTGCTTACAGCTCACCCTCCTCTCTTTTCTTTGGAAGTGACATTATTGATTCTTCAGTAGGAGTTCAACAGGGAGATCCATTGGGCCCACTTCTTTTCTGTCTAACTGTTCACAGTTTCTTGAGACATTTAAAGTCAGAGTTCAATGTGTTTTACCTGGATGACGGAACTCTGGGTGGTTTGGTGTCAGATGTCGTTGATGATTTTCGTAGCATAGAACATGAGGCTGGGAGAGTGGGTTTACAGTTGAACCGAAGCAAGTGTGAGATCATCAGTCACAACCCAGTTGCTATAGGAGAATTCTTATGTGCTATCCCAGGTATTCAAGTGGTGAACCCAGAAGTAGCCACTCTGCTAGGCTCTCCCATTGGTGGTCTGGAAGGCACTGAGAGATGTATTGAGTCCAGGACTAAACTCTTGGAGCTCTTGGGCAGTAGGCTAAGCCATCCTTATTCACACGATGCTTGTGTCTCCTCCATCATGCCTTCTCCATGCCAAAGTTATTATACAATCTCCGCACTTCTCCCTGCTTTGTTCTCCGTTAAAGTTCAAAGAATTTGACTCTGTTCAGTGTGCCATCCTCAGCAATATCACCAATGTTAGCATCCCATCGCACAGTGATACTTGGCTACAGGCTTCTTTGCCAGTCAAATTTGGTGGCCTTGGGATCAGAAGTGCTGTCATGTTGGCTCCATGAGGCTTTCATGGCATCCGCTTCGGGTTCCCTCGATCTAGTTCACCGAATCTTGTCCAGTAGATTTGAGGGCTGTAGTGATCCTGCTTTTCAGTTAGGTATGGATGTGTGGAGCTAAGACATAAATGTTCCTGCTCCCTCAGATAAGTCCTCCTTTTCCCAAAAGTGTTGGGACACTCCGCATGTGAAGGCCTGCCTAAACAAGCTTGTGGAAGGAGAACAGGATGATACTGCGCATGCTTGTGTTAGAGCTGCTACCAAGAGTGAAGCTGGTGCCTGGCTCCATGCCCTCCCTATGTCTGCAGTTGGTTTGAGGATGGATGACGATGTGTTTCGTGTTGCCACAGGTCTTCGTCTTGGTGTACCACTTTGTAGTCCTCCAGTATCTTCAGTGTGGAGCTTCAGTTGACCAGCAGGGTACTCATGGGCTCAATTGCAGAAAGAGTCAGGGCCGGCACTCTCGACATGCTGCTATTAATCAAGTGATCCAAAGATCTCTATGACGCCAAAATCCCCTCTTACCTGGAACCAGTAGGCTTGGATCGTGATGATGGCAAATGTCCTGACGGTGCCACAGTTGTGTCTTGGAGGAATGGGAAGGTTCTGGTTTGGGATGCCACATGTTCAGACATGTTTGCTCCCTCTTATGCGGATTTGAGGTCTGGAGATCCTGGAACGGTTGCCAACAGAACTGAATTCCTGAAGAAACAAAAGTATCGTTCAATCAGAAACACCCACTATTTCGTTACTCTGGGCTTCGAGACCACGGGTGTATTTGGTGATGAGATGTCCCTTAGGAGTTGGGCAGGAAAATTAAGGAGGAGACTAGTGAGGATATGGCCCATTTCTACTCGCTCCAACGGTTGTCAGTAGCAATACAGCATGGAAACGCTGCTGCTGTGCTGGGAACATCTCGGGTGCAGGAAACGTCAGACTACTTTAAACTTATTATTATACTTATTATTATCATTATTTATCATTACAATTATTATTATTTTTTATAATTCGCATGACTTAATTAGGACTCTGATATTGCCTGTTTATCATGTGTATCATATGTGTAATAATTGAATAATAGTAGTAATAATAAAAATAGTAGTAGTAGTAGTAGTAGTAGTAATAATAATAATAATAATTAATAATTAATAATAAAATAATAATAATAATAATAAAATAATAAGAAGAAGAATAAGAAGAAGAAGAAGAAGAAGAAGGAGGAGAAGAAGAAGAAGAAGGAGGAGGAGGAGGAGGAGGAGGAGGAGGAGGAGGAGGAGGAGGAAGAGGAAGAAGAAGAAGAAGAAGAAGAAGGAGAAGGAGAAGGAGAAGGAAGAAGGAGGAGGAGGAGGAAGAGGAAGAGGAAGAGGAAGAGGAAGAGGAAGAAGAAGAAGAAGAAACAACAATAATAATAATAAAGTATATATAAAATTATAAACATATAAAAAATATTAATAATAATAATTAAATTTAAAAAATTAAAAATGTTCAGGCTCTTCAGAGTCAAGTCCATTCCACAGTCTTGATTCAACCGCTCACACTTTGGTGCTAGCACACTTTGGTGCTAGGCCGATGTGCAATGACTCCTTCACTAGCAGTTTCTTCTGTCTTCTGGCCTGGTCATGGTGGCTTCCTCCCACAAAATAGGATGTCCATTATCCCATGCATGCCCAGCAATTGCACACTTCTCTTTATTGCACTTTCTACAGGCATCTTGATGTTCTTTCACTCTGGTCTCCAGTCTTCTGATCGTCTCCCCTATGTAGTATTTCCCACAGCTACAAGGGATGCGGTACACAACACATGAGTGCATTTTAGCTGGTAAAACATCCTTCACTCTGCTCAGTTGTGTCCTCAGAATTTTTCCCGATCTGAAGACGACTTTGATGTTGAACTTGCTCCAGACCCTCCTGATGTCTTCACTCATCCATGCTGCATAAGGAATCACTATCATAGGATCCTTCATTTTAGACCCCTCATTGCCTGTACTGGTGTATTCATCTTCCTTTCTGCATTTAGATGTTTCTGCAGATGAAAGGTTGATGAAGGCTTGCGGATAACCGTTCTCGATGAAGGCCTTATTCAAATGATGTTCTTCCTTCCAAAGGTCCTCCTTTTCAGTCACTACTCTTCTGGCTCTATCATACAAGCTCTTCACCACTCCTCTTTTGACGTGGATAGGATAGTGTGATCTATAATCAAGGTAACCGGTTAGTATGCGTGGGTTTTCTGTAGATGGTTGCAGTTAGACTTCCATCTTCCTTCCTGTGTATGTGGCAGTCCAGAAAGGGCAACGATCCAGCCACTTCAAGCTCCATGGTAAACTTTATGGATGGCCTGATGTTGTTCAGATGGTCCAACAACTCGTGCTCACTTCCCTTCTTCACAATGCAGAAGGTATCTTCCACGTATCTCTTCCAAACCCTTGGCTTCAGTGGGGCAGTTGTGAGTGCCAATTCCTCAAAGAATTCCATATAAAGGTTGGCTACCACTGCAGATACTGGAGAGCCCATTGCTGCACCCTCTTTCTGCTCGTAGTATTTTTCTTGATACCTGAAGTAGGTGGATTACAGGCACAACTCCAACAGTTCAGAAATCCTGTCAGCACCTAGTGTAGTCCTCTCACTCAAGCTCTCATCTTTCGGCAACATTTCAAAATTTACTTCAACAGCCTCATATATGGGAACATTGGTAAAAATAAAACACACATCAAAACTGACAAGACACTCATCCTGTTCGAAACATTCATCTTGAATACACTTGATAAATTGCCCAGAATCCTTGACATATGTACTTGTATTTCCAGCTAGAGGTGATATCAAATACGCTATGAACTTGGAAAGATTATGCGACTGTGCACGTATACAAGACACAATAGGCCTAAGGGGAATCTCGGGTTTATGTATCTTAGGGAGCCCATAAATCAGTGGTGGTCTACTTCCAGTGGGCAGTTGTTATTTCTCCCATCTTCTCCATATTCTTTAACACACAATTCACCTTGCTTTCCTGTGCCTTGGTAGGATCCTTCTTAGGTATTCCATATGTTTTAGTTTCCAGCATTCCCGTCAGTTTTTAAATGTATATACCTTTCCTTTGTCATCAGAACTGTTTTTTTTAAATTTTATTGTTATTTTTTTAAATTTTTTAAATTTTATATGGATTATAATTTTTACATCCAGTGCACGTGCTAGCTACTATGTGGTGGATAGCTAGCTACCATATAACAGAGCCTTAACATCTCATTATATATTCCTGATGAAGACTAGAGCATCTATATAGTCTCTATATAGTCGAAACGTCGAGTGAATAAAATTTAAAGTTGATTAAAGTTGTCGGGTTTAGGTTACTAGTTGTATAGTGTGCTCTGTATGGAAATTCGTCCAGTATTTAGCTTGATTTTGCTTGATTGACCACCATGCCGTTGGTCCAAAGGCACCTGTAGGTGATCTTATTGCCGAAACATCAGATGTTTGCTTGGTTTCCTGTTGCAACTGTGACCAAGTCCTTGAAAGAGGATGTAGCTGACCGTACATCAATAATAACAGCAACAAGAATGGCGTGTTCTAATGTTTGTAGTGTACAGAGAGAACAAGACAGTCAAAAAGATCCTGGAGCTTCAACGATGTAGTCCTCCACCGCTCAATTGGCAAAAGAACAATTAGACTGGAACAATAAAAAAAAAATTGTTGGGTTGACCTTTTAAAAAAGGAAAGGAAACTAGTTGTAGGCCATAACCACAATCTACAATAAAATCAGCTTACCAATATTGCACTGCTTTCAAAATGATTGCCATTTATGATTTTAAATTTTAAATGGTAAAGGGTCATCTAACTGGTGGAGATCCAGTCTTGTTTTCTTTCCTTTTTACAGATTAATCATGATATAATCTTTGCTTTTTAACCTTTGCTACAACATGTCACCCAGAGAACTTTTAGCACCAGAAAACTCCAAATATTCCAATGCATGTTCATGACTCCTGTCAGGTTAAAGTAACAATCAACCTAACATGCGTGCTGTGTTATTATAAGCATGATCCGTACTCAGTTCTGCTATTTGGTTTGTGGAGTCATTGCTCCTGGGCAACCGTTATCAAATTCCAAATGGTTGTAGCTGATCCCCTACCAAATCTTCTGTAATTTGGTTAGTGGAGTTTTCCTAAATATCATTAATAGGTGAGGTAGAGTCAATAATAGGAAAAAATATATGCTTTTTTTTTGGTGTAGTGGACAACATAGTATAGATAGGTCCAGAAGAAAGGAAGGGAACAAGACTGTAATCCATGTAGACCACAACTAATTAAAGATGATCCTTTACCATTTAATCCTTTACCATTTAATATACACCAATATTTAAAATAGGTACATTTGGTGTTTATGGTAAAGGGTCATTTAACTGGTTGTGTTCCTGTTTCCCCTATCAAATTGGCGTGTTTTTGTGAGTGAGTTTATTTATCCCTAAGTGGTAAAAGGTTATTTCATTGGTATAAATTATAGATGTTCTTTGTCAAACCAATTATAGTAGCTGCTTTTTTCTTGCTTACAATTTACATATGTAATCAACGCAAAAAAATAAATAATATAACTGTAAATCTGACTTCTTCATCATCATCATTATCCTATGTAGGTAAATACTAGTTGTGGAAATATTTATAATGCCAATATTAAAAATAAAAGTAACAACACAATCAATGCAATTATTAAAAAAAATTACACTTGCAAAATTGTCATTTACATTATTTCTGATTAAAGGTAAGTAAGTCAAACTCCACTATATTGCAGCAATGCCACACATGTATAATGAAGATAAGGTCTAGTGTAACAATGGCAGCAGAGGGCCTGAGCCACAATTGGCTTGCTCCTGATAACAGCTGGTAGTGCCTGTAAAACTCAACACACAATTTAACACCAAAATGATAGCTTATTACTCATGAGAGTTAATGCTTTCAGCATCATCATTTGACATTGCCAACACCAGCTTGCTAACACGTTTATTGTAAAGAACACTACAGACGCTACACTCATGAGAAGTTTGAAGTCAATTGAACTTTTTTGTTATCAAGTATCCTTTCCGGCAGAAAATTGTCTCCCATGTGAAGTATATCCATACCATATTACATGCCATGTGAAGGACCTCCACACCATATTACATGCCATGTGAAGGACCTCCACACCATATTACATGCCATGTGAAGGACCTCCACACCATATTACATGCCATGTGAAGGACATTCATACCATATTACATGCCATGTGAAGGACCTCCACACCATATTACATGCCATGTGAAGGACCTCCACCATATTACATGCCATGTGAGGGACCTCCTCCACCATATTACATGCCATGTGAAGGACCTCCACATCATTATATTTCATGCCGTGTAAAGGACCTCCACACCATATAACATGCCATGTGAAGGATCTCCTCCACCATATTACATGCCATGTCAAGGACCTCCACCATATTACATGCCATGTGAAGGACCTCCTCCACCATATTACATGCCACTGACCAAATACCTACCTAACCCCCATATCATTTTAACGCACCCAGAGACTTTGGCACTGAAACCGCTTGCATGGGGCATTTGGGAAGAAGTTACAGGTCAAAGAAGAACCTAGGTAAAAATGGCTTGTATGTTCCCCTTCATAAACGAGTCTGGATAAACCATTACACAAGTCATGCCCAGCTACCAGTATTGGAGTATGGCTTACCAGACTATTAATTTTGTCTGGTGATCATAAATGCAAGTGCACAACTTCTTGACTGTTGTACATTAATTATAATGCTTAGAAAGCATGATGACATAATTATGTCAGACATGAGGTGGAGTAAATGGTGGTCGACATGCTAGACAAGATGAGTGGCAAAAGAATAGACAGACAACATAAGTGGGTGGAGTTTGCTTTAAATTATCATCTCATTCATGTACGAGCTGAGGAATTCATTAATGAGAGAGTGTTGTACACAAGTCTCCTCGTCAGGGTACAAGTGGCAATACAAGGATCTGAACCTATAGGGGGAAAGGAGAGAAGCAGTCAAACAGTAACAATAGAAGTTCAACTGAAGATCATTGAACACACAGCAATTAATACCCCGTCAAGCATGATAGAACTTTGTCTAGGGAATCCTCATGCATGTGACTTTGCTGGTAGTAAAATTATAATCTGTAGTGTGGTATTTAATTATGCGAGTCACTACCAGATCACACATTTAAGTTTCATACTAATTTTAACCAATACAACATTCTGTTGCTCCCCCATCCCATTCCAGTGCATGCATGAAAGAAGACACAGTTGCTCAAATGAAGTGCAAAAACAGCTCAAGATCTTTTCAAGATCTCTCTACAGGACACAGGGATAAGTGAAACAGCCACAAGAGAAGCTAATGCAGCTATATCACAAGTACTGAGAGACCAACCAGCGACACAACCAAACCCACCACAGAGATCAAAGCTCACAGCAGAGATCGCATAAATGGAAAGGCTATTTTGTATTCACGATGAGCAGAGAGCTGCCATTGATCAGTATGCTGCAGAAAAAGGCAATGCTGATGCTGTTAAGAAGTTCAAAGGAGACTTTGACAGCGGCTTGGGGGGAAGCACAATGCGGTTTTTTAAGAAGTGATACTTGACGGAGTCGAAAAGAGCGAAGGAGAATGCTCCTGGAGAGGAGCCGAAGGTGAAAAACATTACCCCCAAGCCATGTGGTTGACTTCTATTAATGGAATTTTACACATAAGATGTTCAAACTTATATCTGGGCTATTATGCAAGCTTGTATATACCGCTGTCAGTGCTCTTGTAGTCTTCGCTGCAGTTTATAAAAGTTACCAATTTGCATAATTTAATACTCACATCTATTTATAGCACTACCTATGTTAATAATTTTTTAAACTCAACTACCCCTTTGGAAAAAATGTTTCTTGATCCGCAACTGCAATTTGAGGGTGATGACTATACGAAGGCACTTCCATTCCTCTAGAGTCAGATAAACGGTTCTGAATCGTTGCTATGAATAATATCGCAGGATCGACTATGGACGACCAAAGTTCAAAGATTCTTTCCTACAAAATTCTGGCTAGGATTAGGTGCGAAAGACATCGGATATGCTCAATTGATTGCTAGTTTGTCCACATCTCTGGATCTCCCTGATTATACCTTAAATTAATGAGTTTGTGATTCATTTTATGATCACCACCCTTGCATGACACTTAGTTGCTTTATGACTGTGTAACGATGTACATATCTCACTTGCATGACACTTAGTTACTATGACAGTGTAACGATGTACATATCTCACTTGCATGACACTTAGTTGCTTGATGACAGTGTAATGGTATACATATCTCACTTGCGTGACACTTAGTTGCTTTATGACAGTGTAACGATGTACATATCTCACTTGCATGACACTTAGTTGCTTTATGACAGTGTAATGCTATACATATCTCACTGTGTCTCATCCTCCTCCAAACTGAAGAGAGCATCGGGAACATAGATGGTGTTGAATTCATCTTCTCCCCACCGGACAGAGCCATACCCGTAAGAAAATGCCACCTGAAAGTGTGCAAGTTGTAGTTGCTTATACCACTTGATAACATAACAAACGTCCATTTTTATTTGTGCGCACATATATGCAACAATATTGGTGAGTGTGATAGCACTGCACATATTCTCCTTCAAAACAGTAGCACAAATTAATACTAATCGGCCAAGACTTACGTTAGCAGATATCCTAACAGTGATTTTGACCTTTTAGCTCAAAAACTTCTAGTGTGTGTTGAATTCTTCACTAGCTAGTACACTGACATCCGTTAAGACAATTAATTAAAAACCATGAAATTCAGTCCTCGGGGGAACTTCGTATTTATCTCCTACTTCCCCCCACATATAATTTGCATATTTTTACTACCAGAAGATTGCAAATTTTCAGCAACCGAAAAAACTCAAATAATTGATATGAGATAGTTGAAATGTGTACATGCAATATTGAGTCTAGTTGAGCTGAGTCAACAGAGAGCTGCATGCTTTCACTAGGTCAGTTGGTATCCTCCGAAGCTCTTGCGACAATAGTTAACAGCACTGACTTATAGGTATTGAATACAAAGGCATGTGTAAACAAGGTAAAGAATTACATTTATGGTCGGTTAGTTCTGGAGTTATACGGTTGCTTCTTGTAAGGACCATTGTGACGACAAAATATTTAAAAAAATTAAATAAAAAAATTGTCAAAAAATAAATGGAACAAGAATTTCCCACGTAGACCACAAACATAAAATATTTTTGTCCTGTGTGTGTATATATATTTATATTTATATTTATATATATGTATGGGATTGACTTAGTCAAAAATGAAGGGGAACAAGAATCTATAAATGTAGACCACAATCATTTCGAGGGCCATTTACTTTTAATAAGTTACCAATACAACAGTCCTTTTTGTTGTTGTTGTTGTATAAGGTAAAGGGTCATCCAAATGTTTGTACATTTGTAAATTCTTTTTTCCTTTATTTTCTTGAAAAGCCTGTCACCCCAGGAATTTTTTTTAAACTAGGTGAATTCTGGTGGGTTTCAAGCAGCTAGCAGACGACTGCTCAAACCACAGCATGTAAAACAAACAGGGGTTATTATAGCCATCTGGCCCTAACCATGCTCACATGACTAACAATATGCATTGTCACATGGTAATACATAGTCATGCATTGTGCCAACATAAAAAGTCAGTTGGACTAGTAAGATAGGTGTATGCATGAGCTTTGTTTTTAAAGACCTCCTTCTTCTTTAAATGTTCAGACACTCTAAGTGCACAATGTGCTCTCTGGCCTGATCCTTACTGGAGACTTTAATGTCAATGTTGATGTGTCCTGCTCACGTCTGCCTCCATCTCTTCAACTTTCTGCACTCTCTGATTTATTCTCCCTCAAGCAACTCATGTCCTCTCCCACACTCACCTCTCATTCTGGTTCATCTTCTATCATAAGACCTTGTCTTTGTTCCATCCTATCTTCATGATTCTTCTTTGGTTCTGCTACCCGTATCCTCCTCTGATCATAATACATGTAATATCTTAACAGAAATCACCCTTCCTTCTCCCCTTCCTATTAGAAAGTGTACCAAGCGTAAAATCTGGTTGTATCATCTCGTTGACTTTGACAGAGCTGCCTATCTACTTTCCTCCCTTTCCTAAGATCAACTCCTTTCTTCAGACCTTGATTTCTCCTGGAAAGCATTTAAAGATATATTTTCAGAAGTCATCAGCTTGTGTATCCGCTCTAAATTTATCTCACCCTCTTCTTGCCACCCTTGGATTGATAATAGCAAATTTAAAAAGTCACAATATTTTCTTACGTGCTAAAAAAACTAGATTCACCTGCTCTTTATCTGGCTTATCATTCGCTTAGAAATATCATTTCATCTAAGAAATAAATGCGTCTCTCTCATCCTCTTCTTCTAAAAAGTTTTGGTCTTTTGTTCGTTCCACAAGAAAAAGACCATTTTCTGTACCTACTCTTGTATCCAACGGTACATTCTCCTCCAGCCGTGATAAGGCTGAAATACTTTAGCTTTTCTCTGAATGCTTCAATTTGTGCTATCCTCCAGTTATATCCTATCCTCTTCCTTTCCAGACTTCCCAACCATCCTGTCCTCCCGACTCTCTCTGTACTGAATCTGATATTACTGGCCTGATTTCTCCTTTACCTTCTTCCACTGCCTCTGGCCCTGATTTTATCTCCTCTAGAATGTTTAAATCCACATGCCTATCCATAGTTGCTCCCCTTACATATACCTTTTAACTTATCCTTGTCTCAAGGACGTCTTCCAGTTGATTGGAAAAATGCCTTCATTGTTCCCATCCCTATATGTTCATCTAACTTTGACAATCCCTCTAACTGCTAAACAAAACAACAACAACAACAACAACAACACTGATGGGCAAGAAGCAGCTTTCTAAGCCACCAATATTACAAGAGATCAAAATGAGATGAAATCTTGTGAAGGATATATGGACACATTTCCTGAGATGTTCAAGCTGTGGATTGTACTCCCAGCCTCAGCCGAGTGCTCCTCTAGTCAGAGCAGCCTCAGCCAAGCACTTCTCTAACCGGTGCAGCCTCAGCCGAGCACTCCTCTATTTGGAGCAGCCTCAGCCACGCACTCCTCTATTTGGAGCAACTTCAGCCGAGCACTCTTCTAGCCGGAATAGCCTCAGCAGAATGCTCCTCTAGCCGGAGCCTCAGTAAAGTGCTCCTCTAGCTGGTGCAGCCTCAGTCAAGTGCTCCTCTAGCCAGAGTAGTCTCAGCCAAGCACTCCTCTAGCTGGAACAGCCTCAGCCAAGCACTCCTCTAGCTGGAACAGCCTCAGCCGAGCGCTCCCTAGCCAGATGAAGCTTGTGAAGAACAGGCCGAGAAGCAGAATAAGCATCTGCAACCTTGCCAGGTTGATGTGAATTGCAACAGAAGGACTGCAACTGAAATTCTGGGCATCCTTTTGGAACAGAATCATAGAATATAAGCGTTAAATTTAATTTCTACTTAGTGTGCTATTACAATTAATGCCGTTACCTGACATCATACCTTTTCAAAATTTCTGGGGGACATGGGGGGGGGGGGGGGGGGGGGGGGGTGTGTTGTCTGCCATGTGTATTACATGCCCATACACATGCATATTCACGGACCACAAGAAAGTTCATCTTGTTTTGTTGTAGGTCAGTGCTGTAACTAGTGTCATCATCATCATCATCCATGGCAGCATCTTTACTGTGATATATAGTACACCTGTTAAAAGCTGCTGCTAACATGAACAGATTTACCATGTTTGGTATTAGCATTTTTGTTCTTGTGTGTGTGTGTGTGTGTGTGTGTGTGTCATGTATAGTTGCTGTTGTCCACTGTATCCATGAAGGGTCAGCTACAGCCTCCTTCAAGGACACGGTAGCAATAGCAAAGGAGATCTCCACCACCCAAACAGCAGATGTTTGGAAGAAGCACAGCACAGTCTCCTTAGGACTTAGTAACAGTTAGCCACCCGGGAGCAAGAACTCCACAAACCAAAGAGCAGAACTGAGAGCAGGCATTTGTTCTTCTTATAATATAGCAGCACGTGCAGTCTTTATCAATCCCAGTTATACAACATCACATGAGCTAACTGAACTGTGTCATCGACAACTACCTCTAACCTCGTCTTTATACTGCAATTGAGAAATGGAGTAGTCGTAGGCGTGCAGTGGAACATTTGGCATCTTCTGGTGCGGAAGTGTTTATGAATGGACAAATATATTCCTCGCAAGCTATGGAAGTGGGAAAACAATAGTGCACGGAAACACACCTGACGAAGATGACTTCTAAAAAAAATTGCTGCCAAGTTTACTACCTTTAGGTAAGGATAGAAGGCAGCTGAAACTGCCATTTATGCTGTTAAGAAACTTGACTTTGCCATCGCCATTGTTAAA
Source organism: Cladorhizidae sp. MBARI D1340-BT2 (assembly GCA_028752905.1). Classification (NCBI taxonomy): domain Eukaryota; kingdom Metazoa; phylum Porifera; class Demospongiae; order Poecilosclerida; family Cladorhizidae; species Cladorhizidae sp. MBARI D1340-BT2. The sequence continues at coordinate 19,399,150 of JAQNBH010000015.1, forward strand.
TTAATATTTAGGAATGCTACTGCACTCCCCACTAGTCTAAACTTTCCCCCACACAAGAATAAGGTTGTCAGTAAAGAACTGACGATTCACTTCTTTGCTGCAAGAAATGCTGCAAGAAAAAGTGCAGCTGCTAATTAAGCTCAGCCAGGCTCATTTCATCCACATGAGCGTAATTACTGCATGGACAAAATTAACCCCAATTTTCATGTTTTTTAAATTGAATTGAGAAACATATTAGTCGTTCACGCCAGGAGAATTTGGAGTCTTCTAGTTGTAAAATTGCTATGAATAGACTTAAGTTATGAGGACCAAAGAAGATATAGAAACACAGGCAGAGAGATAGATAGATTCTAGAACATAGGACGAATTTCGTGGTCTTAACCTTTCTAAGAATTATTTTTAGGTCTTCTCGTTTGCTACCTTAGAAAGACACGCTGGAAGAGGAAGCATATTACAGGTCATTATTGCAGCCTGGAGCCTGGAAGGCTATAGGCCACAAAAAGTGACCCTTACCTTACATCCTGTTTAGGGTGAGAGTCGTACATCGCGAACAAGTAGGTGACCCCAAAATCTCTGGGCATTAAAGCAGCCATTTGTAAGGTGCTACGAAGTTTCAGCTGAGCTAGTTGTTTTCTGTGTATGGTTTGCATCCGCTTGAAACAGGCCAAATCCGTTCACCGGCACTCCCTGATAGTATATTCTCAAGTAGACCGTACCCTTGGATACTGCCCAATAATAAACCCAAGTAAGCTAGTGCATAGCCTCGGTTAGACTGCACCCATCCACCTGCGGTTGTGTTGTAATGTGCATGCTTATAAGTGAAGCCAGCCATGTCCTGACAATGTATAAGTTTCATAACTAAAATTAAAATAAATTTTTACCACTGCTATAAAAAAGAAGAAACCATTTAAAATAAACAACTATTGGATCGACTAGTCAAAAAAGCAAGGAATCAAGACTGCACGCTTGTATATATAGATAGATGACCCTTTATCATAATTGTGTAGTTTTATCAAAAAGCAGTTAATGTTGTCTCCATGATTTTGAGTGGGAAAGGTGTGGTCTACACGGGAACAGTATCGTTTCCAAGTAATACAAATAGTGTCGTCTATTTTTAATTTAAAAAATTTGTTTTTTTGCTTGTTTTTGTTTCTAATTTGTTGTTTTGTTTGTTTATTTCTTTTTGTTGTTGTCTCTATGTCGGCCGTGGCAATGCTGAGAGGTCCTCTAACTTACCTCTTATTGTTGTACACCACACAGGTCAACATGCACCCTATCTCCATACCTGCTTGTAGTTGTTGTCTTTCTACTAGAGTAGCCCCTTGGTGGAGGATCAGTTACAGCCCCTTGGTGGAGGATCAGCTACAGCCCCTTGGTGGAGGATCAGCTACAGCCCCTTGGTGGAGGATCAGTTACAGCCCCTTGGTGGAGGATCAGTTATAGCCCCTAGGTGGAGGATCAGCTACAGCCCCTTGGTGGAGGAGCCCCTTGGTGGAGGATCAGTTATAGCCCCTTGGTGGAGGATCAGTTATAGCCCCTTGGTGGAGGATCAGCTACAGCCACTCCTTCAAGAACTTGTCAATAGTTGCACAGGAGAACTCCACAAACCAAACAGTGGAGAAGAAAAATATTGAACTGAGAAGTCACTTGTTCTACATATAACATAGCATGTGAGCTAGTCGATGAACTCGACCCCCCTGACAAAGCTTAACACCCTGACGATCCTTACTGTTTTGATGATCTTCACACATTGTTATTGTGGACATCATTGGAGATTTTTTAAAAAGGTTTCTGGAACTGTACGAATGGACCTGTTCTATGAAAGTTATACAAGAGAAAGAATACAGATTGTAGATAGAGACTTAGTGAATTTCTGGGTGTTAATAGTCTGCCAATTTTCTACCTTAGCAAAGTATAGTAGAGAAACTGTCAATGTAAGTTTTAGCAGCAAGATTGAGCTTTTAAATTATTTGTTAAAAAAATTGGGGGGTGAGTGGTTTAGCTGTCATTTAAAAAACTAGATGAAATCAATATAGAGATTCTCTGATAGTCTGGTTTGCTCTCTCTGGTAGTTTGTTCTCTCTCTCTGATGGTTTGTACTCTTTGATAGTTTGTTATCTCTGATGGTTTCTCAAAGTATGAATTTGTGAAAATGGTTAAGAGACATTTATCTGAAGACCCAATCAGCAATCAATGGAAGTGACTCAATGGAAGTGACCATTTGCCAGCCAGGCAGTGTCACCCAAATTGTCTGTCACTCCCACAGCCAGGCAGTGTCAGCCAAGCCAGGCAGTGTCACCCAAATTGTCTGTCACTCCCACAGGCCACCCAAATTGGCTGTCACTCCCACAGCCAGGCAGTGACAGCCAAGCCAGGCAGTGCCACCCAAATTCCCAAATTGTCTGTCACTCCCACAGGCCACCCAAATTGGCTGTCACTCCCACAGCCAGGCAGTGACAGCCAAGCCAGGCAGTGCCACCCAAATTGTCTGTCACTCCCACAGGCCACCCAAATTGACAGTCACTCCCACAGCCAGGCCAAATTGGCTGTCACTCCCACAGCCAGGCAGTGGCACCCAAATTGGCTGTCACTTGCAGAAGGATACTTAAGAATTACGTAACAACCATGTCAATAAACCACAACCCTGTTTAGCCAGCACAAGTTTGCATTACATCATCGCAAGTCATTTCTCACAAGTTTGCATTACATCATCCTGTAGCAAGCTTTGAGTTGACACCACACCTGCAAAGTTGTTTTTAATTAGATGCTACTTGAGAGCTTCAGTTTATCTGTGGAGCCCATAAGCTTGCAACTGCTTCTAATAACTGAAGTGGGTGGGGTAACTTTTTCGTTTTAAAAGCGCATGCATAAAAAAGAGGGGAAAATGCACAGTTCTTCAAACCTGTTGGGCGAGGGTGTCTGGGTCGACCATGCTCGTGAGGTGAAGGCCATGAGTGTAGATCTCCTCTGTCCTAGAGAGAGTCTTGTTAAGTACCACACCTAGACGATAGATGATAAAGTGCAAAACTGGTTATTAATATCATTAACAACTGCAATATATACAGTAAATAATACAACAACAACATCAATTTTTTTAAATTTGGTCGGTTTCTAACAGAGTCCGGGCCAACATCTCAAATAGGTATCTGGAAATGAGAAGTCCTTCTTTAGCTAGAGGGAGACTATAGCTTCTACTGCAGGAACCCTAGGGTGCATGCAGGAACCCTAGGATGCATGGACTTGGAGGACTTGGAGGACTTTGATAATGATGATGATGATGATATGATATGATATGATATGATATGATATGATGATGATGATGATGATGATGATGATGATGATGATGATGATGATGATGATGATGATTGATGATGATGATGATGATGATGATGATCATGATACAATAATAATAATAACATAATAAAAAAAATAATAATAAATAAAATAACAACAACAACAGTAGCAATAACAACAACAAATCAAAATAAATCAAATACAAAAAATACATTCAAAAGCCAAAAAAAACAACAACACAAATGAACAGAATCACACTGTCGACAGATAAATAGATTAGTGTAGGTGACAATTAATATGTAGAGTGCAGTAGTGAAGCACAGCAGTGCAATAGCATACCAACAGACAGACTACTGAAGCCAGTGCAGTAAGCATAGCATAGCATTCCAACAGATGCAACTACCAGAGTGAAGCCGTGCAGTAAGCATAGCATAGCAATCCAACAGATGCAACTACCAGAGTGAGGCATCACTCAACATGGAAGGAAGCATTCCGATCAACACATTTGTGAATATGTAGTAGCAGATGATATGAAGAGAACAGCAAGAAAGTTAAATACCAAACACTTGGTAAGGACATGTTCACTTTTACAAAGTCACTTGTCACATCAGTCAAGTTCTCTGTGGAGTCCTGGTATAATAGATTAGTTCAAAAGACTAATGGTGGAGTATCAGGTAAGGTGTAAAGGTGAGAAAACGTCAAAGAGGGAACGTTTACTTCAAAATGAGTGGAAGTTATCTTATCTGAAAGAAACTTCCACAGTAGTTACTTCCCAAGTGGTTACTTCCCCAGTGGTTACTTCCCCAGTGGTTACTTCCCCAGTGGTTACTTCCCCAGTGGTTACTTCCCGAGTTGTTACTTCCCCAGTGGTTACTTCCCCAGTGGTTACTTCCCCAGTGGTTACTTCCCGAGTTGTTACTTCCCCAGTGGTTACTTCCCCAGTGGTTACTTCCCGAGTTGTTACTTCCCCAGTGGTTACTTCCCCAGTGGTTACTTCTTCAGTAGTTACTTCCCCACCCCAGTGGTTACTAGATAAGATCCACGATCTATTTGTTCCCCGATTCAACAAGATGTAAAAGTAGTATCACCAGAAAACAATGCACGAAATAATGATCTATATTATTGTGGGCATGCGCGTACATGTAGATATTGGCGTGTGGGTAAAGGGTCCTTGTTCATTAGGTAAAGGGTCTCTGATCCCATAATTAGCTAGTTACTTCCCCAGTGGTTACTTCCCCAGTGGTTACTTCCCCAGTGGTTACTTCCCCAGTGGTTACTTCCTCAGTAGTCACTTCCCCAGTAGTTACTTCCCCAGTAGTTACTTCCCCACATAGTTACCTCCCTAGTAGTTACTTCCCCAGTAGATACTTCTCAACGTAGTTACTTCTCCAGTAGTTACTTCCCGACATAGTTACTTCCCGACATAATTACTTCCCCAGTAGTCATTTCCCCAGTAGTTACTTCCCCACATAGTTACTTCCCCACATAGTTACTTCCCCACATAGTTACCTCCCTAGTAGTTACTTCCCCAGTAGATACTTCTCCAGTAGTTACTTCCTGACATAATTACTTCCCCAGTAGTCATTTCCCCAGTAGTTACTTCCCCACATAGTTACTTCCCCAGTCAATGTAGTTACTTCCCCAGTAGTTACTTACCCAGTAGTTACTTCCCCACATAGTTACTTCCCCCTTCCCCAGTAGTTACTTCCCCACATAGTTACTTCCCCACATAGTTACTTCCCCCTTCCCCAGTAGTTACTTCCCCACATAGTTACTTCCCCCTTCCACATAGTTACTTCCCCCTTCCACATAGTTACTTCCCCACAGTTACTTCCCCAGTCAATGTAGTTACTTCCCCAGTAGTTACTTCCCCACATAGTTACTTCCCCACATAGTTACTTCTCCAGTAGTTACTTCCCCAGTAGTTACTTCCCCAGTCAATGTAGTTACTTCCCCAGTCAATGTAGTTACTTCCCCAGTAGTTACTTCCCCACATAGTTACTTCCCCACATAGTTACTTCTCCAGTAGTTACTTCCCCAGTAGCTACTTCCCCACATTGTTACTTCCCAACGTAGTTACGTTCCATGTGCACATTTATATGCTCGTGCCCTCTACATACAAAAAAAAAAAAAAACTAGAGAAAAGAGATGCAGTCAAGAAGTTAGGCCATCTGTCTGCACCCTCTCTGGATTTCTAAAAAAAATTAATGAAGGACCCTCTTAAATATGAAGTTATTTTATTATTATTATTATTATTATTATTATTATTATTATTATTATTATTATTATTATTATTATTATTATTATTATTATTATTATTATTATTATTATTATTATTAATAGTATTATTATTATTAATAGTATTATTATTATTATTATTATTATTATTATTATTATTATTATTATTATTATTATTATTATTATTATTATTATTATTATTATTATTATTATTATTATTATTATTATTATTATTATTATTATTATTATTATTATTATTATTATTATTATAATAGTATTATTATTATTATTATTATTATTATTATTATTATTATTATTATTATTATTATTATTATTATTATTATTATTATTATTATTATTATTATTATTAATAGTATTATTATTATTATTATTATTATTATTATTATTATTATTATTATTATTATTATTATTATTATTATTATTATTATTATTATTATTATTATTATTATTATTATTATTATTATTATTATTATTATTGTTTTTTAATATATTAATTACTGGTGTGATAAGATGTGATGTGGAATTTTGCGAGTCAATGTGGCCTGAGGGTGGCCTGAGGCAATGTTTCATCCCTTGCATGGTGCCCATAAGAATGATAATTATTGTTATTGTGACAGTTATGGCATTATCATCATCAAAAAGTGCTGGGCTTTATTTAAAAGTCTGACAGGTGGGGGGTGGGGTGGGATGTGGATTAGAATGGGTATGATTTTATTGGCCGTTTGGGTTCAGATTTGCGCCTGAACCATGTGGTTGCTAGAGCAACACAACCACTTTAGGAAAATATTAGGTATTTTTTAAAGCGTGTTTTTTTAAGTTGACTTGTGTTCACATAAAGGAGGGCATAAAATACAATGGCTAACAAAATATTGTGGTTTAGACTTTGGAGCTCCATAAATTCTGCACACTTCACTGTACAAACTTGATATATAGTTGTAAAGATAGATCTCTCTGTGTGCTCTCTTTTGATACAAAAATGGTGTGTAGATATCAACTAAGCTAAAGTTACAAGCAGCTCAAGTGGGGTTACTTCAAAATCTGCTGAACTGAGATTGCAGTGCTCTGTGGGTAGGATAAGCACTTAGCCTGTGGTAGCCTCATGAATATCCACCACTACCCATCCACATTTTCAGTGTCCACCTTGACCACTTAATATTTTTTTAGCACTTGAAAACACTCATTGGACATAGTACTTACTTCTCTTGCCATATATGTATAGCAATTTCACTGTCAAGCACTATCCCACCAGCAATCAGCAGCTACACCTACAGCCACTCAGATTTTAAGGTACACCCACTTCAGCGGCAGGTAACTTTGGAATGGCTATACCTATGCAAGATCTTTCAGTATTAAAAGAGAGCATACAGAGAGATCTATCTTTTGAGCTATACATAAAATTTACACCATAAAGGATGAAGAATCTATGGAGCTCAAAAGTTGTAACCACAAGATTTCGTTAGCGTTTAGTTCCCTCCCCCTTCATATGAGCAAAGTCCACTTATTATTTTCCTCAAGTGGTTCAACAGTAGTTATTATCGTTCACAACACTTGACACTGGACTATGACATGTTTTAGTTTTTGTGGTGTGATTGACTTCACATTCCAACATGCAGTTCAACATGCAGTTCCCAAAACAAAACATGTGGCAAAACCGAAATAATACTGTGAGAAAGCATATTGCATGGGCTACAATTTGGTATATAAATCAGGACCATTGCATGAGTGTGAGTGAAGGTACAGTACTTTATAACAACACCAAGTGACTGTCAAAGCAAAGTGATGTTACTGAATTTTGTGGTTGATGAAGTAAAATTCTATTCATTTACCTTAGGCATTCTGACACACACACACACACACACCACACCATTTACACCAAGATATCTGCTTGTCTGTGGGCACCATGTTGACAGTGGCACCATGTTGTCTGTGGCACTATGTTGACTGTGGCACCATGTTGACAGTGGCACCATGTTGTCTGTGGCACCATGTTGACTGTGGCACCATGTTGACTGTGGCACCATGTTGTCTGAGGCACCATGTTGACAGTAGCACCATGTTGTCTGTGGCACTATGTTGACTGTGGCACCATGTTGTCTGTGGCACCATGTTGACTGTACCATCTTGCTGAGATAATTCCCATTATTTGTGGAGAAATGTGCCAGGAACATGGAGGTGATGTCACACAAGAAGCTGTCCTTAGCTCTTTACATATTCACCTGGTCTGCTGCTGTCTGAACAATTTGATCATGTTCACACATTCAGTGACAAATTATTACACCTGCTCATAATATTGTGCTAATTTTGTTAAATGAGTCACAGTTTGCCATGTAATCATCAATTAGGCTATGAATGGTAATGGCAAGCTACAAGGAGATGCACAGAGTGCTAATTGAACTAGTGAATGGTTTTTCTTAGCAGCGGTTTGTGGTTGTCAGATGTTTAAGTGTTCTGAGGCTAGAAAAGCAGCAGAGGACAAGCAACGAGAACAGAGCAGCAAGCAGGGCAAGCAATGAGAGCAGAGCAGCAGGCAGGGCAAGCAATGGGAACAGAGCAGCAGGCAGGGCAAGCAATGAGAGCAGAGCAGCAGGCAGGGCAAGCAATGAGAGCAGAGCAGCAGGCAGGGCAAGCAATGGGAACAGAGCAGCAGGCAGGGCAAGCAATGAGAGCAGAGCAGCAGGCAGGGCAAGCAATGAGAACAGAGCAGCAGGCAGGGCAAGCAATGAGAGCAGAGCAGCAGGCAGGGCAAGCAATGGGAACAGAGCAGCAGGCAGGGCAAGCAATGAGAGCAGAGCAGCAGGCAGGGCAAGCAACGAGAACAGAGCAGCAGGCAGGGCAAGCAATGAGAACAGAGCAGCAGGCAGGGCAAGCAATGGGAACAGAGCAGCAGGCAGGGCAAGCAGAGCTAGAAATAACAGGCGGTCAGCCGGTCAGCGGGTCATTTTCTGAGCAATTCACTAATTTGTCCGAACAAATCACTACTTGCTCTGCCAGATAGTCCTAACAGCAAATAACAAGCCAAGTGGCTACTACTAGTCAGCTGCTTAGTGTTGCAGCTGCAGTGGTTACCAAGAAGTAAAATTCACTTAGTGTTGTGAAAAAGAAAAAGGAGGGGAACAAAAACATAGTGTGGTTAGCTAATAGCATGTGGTGCCCTAGGCTAATTGTATATAATTATCCTCTAGGCTAATTGCAATGTACTAGGCTGAGGTCTGGAGATTGTAGGAAAGAGCTGAACTAGGTACAAATGATTTTGATGCTGATCCTAGCATTGAATTATGGTGGGAAAGTACAACTAGACCAAACCAGTGGGGAGGAGGAAGTACAGGAAGAAAGCCTGCTACTGCTACACCAAGCACCTCAGCATTGGTAGTGAATGAAGATGAAGAGAATGAGTCAGACAGAAGTAGTGAGTCTGGTGACAATCTTCCTTTAGAAGACTGGGATAACTGGATGGAGAACATGCAGTGACATTTTTGTCCTACTTAACTTTTCATGCTGCATTGTCATTTTTTTTTGTTTTTATGAATCATACTATTATTATTGCAAGTATACCAACATTTAGTAGAAGTATATTGACTGACCAATATTAGAAAATGACCTAGCAACTCTTATTATGCTAGGACATCATGTCCTACCAACATCAAACCTTATTTCTAGCTCTGCCGCAAGCAACAAGAGCAGAGCAGCAGGCAGGGCAAGCAATGAGAACAGATGCATATTCAAGACAGCAGGTGATTGTTGCAGAGATGTCAATCCCAGCCAGAGTGGGTTTGTCCAGAGTTTGAGCTCGGGCTAGCCTAGACATCATGGTAGGCAGCGAGCACAGCGCCAGGTGCTCGGGTTATGTGCGTTAGACATGCACGATGACCATTCCCATTCCTGAGAGTTATTATTGAAACAAACTCGTCACAACATAATGTACACACACGTGCAACGCACACACACAGTGGCAGATGCAGTATTTTGAAGAGGGGGTTGCAAATAGTGAAGCCTGTACCAGACCCTTTACTGAATCACTATGCTGAGACTGCTGCGGGGCACAAGTTGCATGAAAACAAGGTCAGAAGTTGTATTGCAGGCACCATTTTACTCTGAGGCAAAGAGGCCAAAGAAAAACGATAGATAATCCATGAAGGCCATCAGAAAGGAGAGGTTCCATGGAACTCACAGTATACAGACCCCCTCCTTTGATTCACCACACACACCACATCACTCAATTGTACATGATCTCTATTAATGGGGGGGAGGGTGACGCACGCAAGTAAGAGGAGATATAATATTTGTCACAAAATGTGCTTTGTTGAAGAACAGAACCCAACAATGAAGCAACCTCCCAACAACAGCTGGCAAGGGTGGGTGTGGCATTAACAACCAGCCCTAATCTTTTACACGATACTTTATTAAACAAACTAGCAAAACTACCCGGGTGTTGCCCGGGAGTTGCCCGGACAAAAAAAAAGGGGGGGGGGGGGGGTAATTGAATAATGCATGTATTGATAACAGATCATACAGTGTGATAGTCTTCCTGCCAGTTTGTAAACATAACAGCAGTGGTACCCATTTCCATGGGGAAGGGGGAAGAGAAGTGACCCCTAGATATTGATCACAGTTGCTTCCAAAATTCAAAGTCTAACCACAAAGGCACCTGGCATGAGGTGAAAATATTTATGGAGTGATGAAAAATGCTCACAAAACTGTCCAAATTGAGCTTCTCTGTACAACAGCAGTTTGGCTCCCCATGAATCAGGGCCTAAGCACACAGTAGCTGTGCTCCCCATGAAGCAGAGCCCAGGCACCCACTATCTGTTCCCTCCATGAAACAGGGCCTAGGCATACAGTAGCTGTTCCCTCCATGAAGCAGAGCCCAGGCACCCAGTAGCTGTTCCCTCCATGAAGCAGAGCCCAGGTGCCTAGTAGCTGCTCCCGAAGCAGAGCCCAAGCACCCAGTAATTTTGCTACAATGATGCATAGTAATAATCTTCTCTTCTCCTCTGGCTGTGTGCAGCTTCTCCTGATGGCCACCTTAGGTTGCTTAGCATTATGTACATGTAGCTCCCATCAAGGACCTTGCTATGAAGGGGATTCTTCTCACCATTGCCAACTACTGTGCAGCTTTTGGACATGCGAAGGGTCTCAAACTCTTCAGATTACCACGAAGGACAGACAGAAGTGCTTTCATTGGAAGAGCTAACTAGTAACCAACTAAGTCCCTGCAGGTCTAGCCCCCATCAGCCATGTTCTATGGTGGCATCTCTTGCCTGGTTGTAGACAGGAAGCACAACATGCTCAACATTCTGTTTCCTTCACTTCGATGACTTAAACAACTGGACTTCAAGGTACAGGCCGCCGCTCGGAATGTCTTTACTTCAGAAAAAATCGAATAACAATATGTTCATAACTATTGTAGTATGTATATGCTATGTTCATGTACTTACCTATATGGATTATATTATTATATTTTTTTGGGGGGAGGGGTGGTTCCACATGAACCCACATGGAGTATTTGTTTAGGAACCAAGTATCAACCAGTCAAGTATGTCCATCACTTCTACTAGGACGACAATCTCTAGCTACCAAAATGCAGCACATGCCAGCTCCAGTGTGTGGTGTGTGGGACATGTCTTGAGTGATCTGACTCCATGATGCCAGCTCTAGTGTGTGGTGTGTGGGACATGTCTCGAGCGAGCTGACTCCATGATGCCAGCTCCAGTGTGTGGTGTGTGGGACATGTCTTGAGTGAGCTGACTCCATGATGCCAGCCCCAGTGTGTGGTGTGTCTTTTTAAATTACATATATTTCCAAACTCTCTTAAGGTCCATACTAGGATGGACGCCCAGCCTTTCCCAGACTAATGACAAGGTGACGCAGATATTAACCACAGACCGTACAGTGTTGTTACAGGTGGTCTGGATGGATGGATGCCACACCAGCTTGATAATGTTCCCTATGTCTGCCAGGCACCCAGTTGGGATTTCCTTGAAGCAGGACTTAGGCACCCAATAGCTGGGCTCCCCATGAAGTAGAGCCTAGGCATCCAGTAGCTGGGATCCCCATGAAGTAGAGCCTAGGCATCCAGTAGCTGGGCTCCCCATGAGCAGAACCTATGCACCCAGTAGCTGGGCTCCCCATGAAGTAGAGCCTAGGCACCCAGTAGACCCAGTAGCCTGGCTTCCCATGAAACAGAAACTAGGCATCCAGTAGCTGGGCTCCCCATGCAGCAGAGCCTAGGCATCCAGTAGCTTGGCTCCCCATGAAGTAGAGCCTAGGCATCCAGTAGCTGGGCTCCCCATGCAGCAGAGCCTAGGCATCCAGTAGCTGGGCTCCCCATGCAGCAGAGCCTAGGCATCCAGTAGCTGGGCTCCCCATGCAGCAGAGCCTAGGCATCCAGTAGCTGGGCTCCCCATGCAGCAGAGCCTAGACATCCAGTAGCTGGGCTCCCCATGCAGCAGAGCCTAGGCATCCAGTAGCTGGGCTCCCCATGCAGCAGAGCCTAGGCATCCAGTAGCTGGGCTCCCCATGAAGCAGAACCTAGGCACCTTGTGGCTGGGCACCCCAGGGCATAGGTACCCATCTATTATGGCTCTCAATTATTATTATTTAACCTGTCAATGATGACGCTTCCGTCTGTAAATTTCAACATTCCAGGGTTAAAAAAAAATAGAGTAGAGCCAGAGGCAGTTTTTCTAGCAAACTGCTTGCATTATATGAGCTCTAACATAGTCAGTGCAGTTTGTTGGTAATGGCGGCCATGTTGTGTTATTTGTGTGCTTATCATCAGGGAGATGAAAAATGCATGTGCAGGCATATATCCCTAAACAAAATGGCCTCCACTGATCGCAAACTGCCTAAATAGAGTTACTTCTTTCATTCCAACAAAAGCAAAACCAAACACTTGTTGTGTGGTTCCTGAAGGTCACACATGTTTGGTCTGGTTCCCCCAGGGTTCCCGCATTATAAGACACCCCCCCCTCCCCCGAACTCCTGTAACTAGTAACTTTTAAAAGAGAATTAATATACAATAAAATTTGCATGACACAGGGATAAATATGAGTGCACAAAAAGTGTTGGGGGTGTGGGGGTGTTGGGAGGGTGTTGTATAAAATATCTGGGGAAAGCATGACTGGTCCCTCTTGTTTCAAGAAGTTCCTCCCTCCCCCCCCCCCCCCACGTCCCCACGTCCCCACCTCCCTATGGTGAGGTAGATATATGGAAGCAGTGGCCTGGCAGGTATCCTGGAAACCAGTCAACATAGCCGCAAGAATCTTACTGACCTTCACATTAAACTTCTGTAGGTAAATATGCTCAGAGTTAGAGCTTCTCCCAGCATATGTGGCTTGATTTTGCTGCGGTAATGTCTTACTTGAGTATTGCAAGTGTGAAAATTGGTGTATTGGCCGAAGTCAAAGTGTTCACCTGTAGCAAACTGAAGGACAGTCCAAGAAGCTTCATATCCAAGATATTTATGAACTGTTAGGGGGGAATTCCCTTTCATTTCTATGTTATCCAAAGTCACATGTGCACACAACTAAGGTCACATGTGCACACACTAAGGCCACATGTGCACAAGGTCACATGTGTACACACTAAGTCACATGTGCACACACTAAGGTCACATGTGTACACACTAAGGTCACATGTGCACACACTAAGTCACATGTGCACACACTAAGTCACATGTGCACACACTAAGTCACATGTGCACACATGTGCCCACACTAAGGTCACATATGCACACACTAATGAAGCATGAGACTAGTTGGGCTGGCCATGGCTAAATATAGGAGAACAACAATGGCGACAGAAACAAGCATTAGCAAAACAACAAAGAGTTACGTTGACAAAACAAAGGCCCTGGAGTAGACTAGGGGGGCTTCAACCCCGAAGTTGACCAGGTTGGCTTCAAAGGCCCTGAAGTAGACTAGGGGGGCTTCAAAGGCCCCGAAGTTGACCAGGGGGGCTCAAGGCCCCGAAGTTGACCAGGGGGGGGCTTCAAAGGCCCCGAAGTTGACCAGGTAGGCTTCTGTGCGTCTTAGTGTCCAGAAGACGCGGGACTTTTTGTAATACCGCATCTGTTGTTTGGCAGGCCTCTTATCCCCACCACATGCAAATATGGGCCACATGTTACTGCATGGACTTGTCTTCCTTCCATGAGTCAATGCAGTTATCTTCAGCTTAGGACTTCGCTCTAGAAGACTTGGCAGGTCACCAGCTAGCTTCTCTGACTGCAGTACCTTCTTTGTCCTTCAGTTGGAGTCTGGAGAACTCGAGGAACTTTTCCCTTTCAAGTGATGCAGTTTCAGCTCCAGGGTTGCAGACAGTTGTGAACCTGATTGCACACACCATTGGACTCTTTCCACCAGGAGGCATGGAAGATATGCTTCCCTTGGTGTAAATCCAATCAAATCCATATTTATAAAAAGTACTGGTAGTCTAGTCCTACTATAGTTTCATGCTAATGCAATCATCAGGGACATGAAACTATAGTAGGAGACTAGCCATCCCAGTACTTTTTTATTATTACTATTCAATAGCTCTGCTTTAACACAGCATTGAGCACTATTTGTAGCCTTCATCAGTAAACTACCTTCTAAGTTTAAGGGTAGCTCTGACCAGTTCTGAAACTCCTCCTCCCTTCTTGGAGTGCTGCAGAGAGGTGTTTGCTGATGCCAATATGCAGAGATGACCATATAGCCCGTGCCATCACTACCAGGTACTCTTTAGGGCAGGGGCGTAAGAGGATCTTTTTGGATGGAAGGGGCTGAGTGGGTAGGCATATAGTTTGCTCTACCTAGCCTGGGGGGAGGGGGAGATCCAGGTGCATGCTCCCCTTGTTAATTTAAAAAAATCTTGCACAGGTCCGAGCTAAATTTCAAGTACCATGAACCCAAATGCACTTATTCAGAAGCATTATTCATAATTAACACTTAGACTACTGCACAACTTGAAAAATCCTGGCAGCCAGCTGCGATATTAAATGTAAATGAAACATGTATATATATTACAATGCATGTGATGTACGAAGAGCACCCCATTGCATTTTGAAGCCCCTCCCCCAACTTCTTACGCCAGTACAGGGGTCTTCCCTGCAGCGTCAATAGTGTAGGGTTGGTGATAAAAAACATTAGAAGTTAAAAATGGCTCTATCAGTTCACTGCACAGTTTTTCCAATCCCTTTCTATTGCTTTGATCTACGGCACATGTCAGAGATTAGCCAATCAGAATGGAGCAGTTTAACTGCTCAGGTAAAATTCATTATGGAGCACTTACAAAACGCAGGCAGCAATTCGTATAATTGGTCAGTTGCAGGTGTACTTCTTTCTCTGAGTCCTGTGTGAAATTAATATGACTATAAGTTATGAATAGGGCCAATGGGATCCACGCCAATCACAAACGTGCAGGCCCTTTGTAGAGCTAGGTCACCACACCCACACTCTCCAGGTTTCTAATTCTAAATGGATAGATAACTGAGTCTTGCTGGCTCATTGCCTCCAGGTTTCTAATGTCATAGATAACTCAGTCTTGCTGGCTCATTGCCTCCAGGTTTCTAATGCCATAGATAACTCAGTCTTGCTGGTCTCATTGCCTACAGGTTTCTAATGGCATAGATAACTCAGTCTTGCTGATCTCATTGCCTCCAGGTTTCTAATGGCATAGATAACTCAGTCTTGCTGATCTCATTGCCTCCAGGTTTCTAATGGCATAGATAACTCAGTCTTGCTGGCTCATTGCCTCCAGGTTTCTAATGTCATAGATAACTCAGTCTTGCTGATCTCATTGCCTCCAGGTTTCTAATGTCATAGATAACTCAGTCTTGCTGATCTCATTGCCTCCAGGTTTCTAATGTCATAGATAACTCAGTCTTGCTGGTCTCATTGCCTCCAGGTTTCTAATGTTATAGATAACTCAGTCTTGCTGATCTCATTGCCTCCAGGTTTCTAATGTCATAGATAACTCAGTCTTGCTGGCTCATTGCCTCCAGGTTTCTAATGTCATAGATAACTCAGTCTTGCTGGTCTCATTGCCTCAAGATTTCTAATGTCATAGATAACTCAGTCTTACTGATCTCATTGCCTCCAGGTTTCTAATGCCATAGATAACTCAGTCTTGCTGATCTCATTGCCTCAAGATTTCTAATGTCATAGATAACTCAGTCTTACTGATCTCATTGCCTCCAGGTTTCTAATGTCATAGATAACTCAGTCTTGCTGATCTCATTGCCTCCAGGTTTCTAATGTCATAGATAACTCAGTCTTGCTGATCTCATTGCCTCCAGGTTTCTAATGTCATAGATAACTCAGTCTTGCTGATCTCATTGCCTCCAGGTTTCTAATGTCATAGATAACTCAGTCTTGCTGATCTCATTGCCTCCAGGTTTCTAATGTCATAGATAACTCAGTCTTGCTGATCTCATTGCCTCCAGGTTTCTAATGTCATAGATAACTCAGTCTTGCTGATCTCATTGCCTCAAGATTTCTAATGTCATAGATAACTCAGTCTTACTGATCTCATTGCCTCCAGGTTTCTAATGTCATAGCTAACTCAGTCTTGCTGATCTCATTGCCTCCAGGTTTCTAATGTCATAGATAACTCAGCCTTGCTGGTCTCATTGCCTCCAGGTTTCTAATGTCATAGATAACTCAGTCTTGCTGATCTCATTGCCTCCAGGTTTCTAATGTCATAGCTAACTCAGTCTTGCTGATCTCATTGCCTCAAGATTTCTAATGTCATAGATAACTCAGTCTTACTGGTCTCATTGCCTCCAGGTTTCTAATGTCATAGATAACTCAGTCTTGCTGATCTCATTGCCTCCAGGTTTCTAATCTCATTGCCTCCAGGTTTCTAATGTCATAGATAACTCAGTCTTACTGGTCTCATTGCCTCCAGGTTTCTAATGTCATAGATAACTCAGTCTTGCTGGTTCATTGCCTCAAGGTTTCTAATGCCATAGATAACTCAGTCGCTCATTGCCTCCAGGTTTCTAATGTCATAGATAACTCAGTCTTGCTGATCTCATTGCCTCCAGGTTTCTAATGTCATAGATAACTCAGTCTTGCTGATCTCATTGCCTTCAGGTTTCTAATGCCATAGATAACTCAGTCTTGCTGATCTCATTGCCTCAAGGTTTCTAATGTGATAGATAACTCAGTCTTGCTGATCTCATTGCCTCCAAGTTTCTAATGTCATAGATAACTCAGTCTTGCTGATCTCATTGCCTCAAGATTTCTAATGTCATAGATAACTCAGTCTTACTGGTCTCATTGCCTCCAGGTTTCTAATGTCATAGATAACTCAGTCTTGCTGATCTCATTGCCTCCAGGTTTCTAATGCCATAGATAACTCAGTCTTGCTGATCTCATTGCCTCCAGGTTTCTAATGTCATAGATAACTCAGTCTTGCTGGTCTCATTGCCTCAAGATTTCTAATGTTATAGATAACTCAGTCTTGCTGGTCTCATTGCCTCAAGATTTCTAATGTCATAGATTACTCAGTCTTGCTGGCTCATTGCCTCCAGGTTTCTAATTCCATAGATAACTCAGTCTTGCTGGTCTCATTGCCTCCAGGTTTCTAATGGCATAGATAACTCAGTCTTGCTGATCTCATTGCCTCCAGGTTTCTAATGTCATAGATAACTCAGTCTTGCTGGTCTCATTGCCTCCAGGTTTCTAATGTCATAGATAACTCAGCTTACTGATCTCATTACCTCCAGGTTTCTAATGGCATAGATAACTCAGTCTTGCTGATCTCATTGCCTCAAGATTTCTAATGGCATAGATAACTCAGTCTTGCTGATCTCATTGCCTCCAGATTTCTAATGTCATAGATAATTCAGTCTTGCTGATCTCATTGCCTCCAGGTTTCTAATGGCATAGATAACTCAGTCTTGCTGATCTCATTGCCTCCAGGTTTCTAATGTCATAGATAACTCAGTCTTGCTGATCTCATTACCTCCAGGTTTCTAATGTCATATATTGCTGGTTTCATTGCCTCCAGGTTTCTAATGGCATAGATAACTCAGTCTTTCTGATCTCATTGCCTCCAGGTTTCTAATGTCATAGATAACTCAGTATTGCTGGTTCATTGCCTCAAGGTTTCTAATGTCATAGATAACTCAGTCTTACTGATCTCATTGCCTCCAGGTTTCTAATGGCATAGATAATTCAGCCTTGCTGATCTCATTGCCTCCAGGTTTCTAATGCCATAGATAACCCAGTCTTGCTGATCTCATTGCCTCCAGGTTTCTAATGTCATAGATAACTGATCTCATTGCCTCCAGGTTTCTAATGTCATAGATAACTCAGTCTTACTGATCTCATTGCCTCCAGGTTTCTAATGGCATAGATAACTCAGTCTTGCTGGTCTCATTGCCTCCAGGTTTCTAATGTCATAGATAACTCAGTCTTGCTGGTCTCATTGCCTCCAGGTTTCTAATGCCATAGATAACCCAGTCTTGCTTCATTGTCTTCAAGACCAAGTTCTCCATGGCATTTAGAAACCTGGAGAGGGTGTGATTGTAGTGACCAGGGTGCAGCTAGGGTGCTCTAAAAAGGCCAGAGGGTTTGTAAGTTCTGCAGATCCCATTGGTTGAGGCTGAGATGTCTAACTTGTTTTAAACTAGTATAGCAACTGCACCAGCGGTGGTCTGAGGGAAGTCACAACTGACCAATGACTCAAATCGCGGGTGACCAAGTAAAACTTGCGGGATTCAAAGTGCTCCAGGTATCTAAGTAAAGCAATGCAACCGACCAATCAAACTGCTCTGTTTGGGACATAGATTCATTATCTTACAACATACCGACTATGAATCCTACGGTGACATCATCAGGCTCCAGGGTTTTGGTACAGGTTTGGTAAAATGTCGTCGCACCTCTGGGGGAATACATCACAACAATAATTAATAATCACCAACTGGTCACGCTACTGTGTAAGCAGGAGATGGCCACTTGACATTGGGATACCATTTAACCTGCAGTGCCCACGTGCAGTTTCTTAATGGGTAAGGACCACTGAGTGCATGTACTAGGCTAGCTGGAAGGGATGGCAGATGGTTGCAGAGCAGCACACCCTGTAAATCTTGTCTGGTCCTTCGGCACTTGAGCAAGAGGAGACATGACCACGCCCAACGCTCACCAAATACAAGATGAAGGATGGCCACGACCAACGCTTCCAAATACAAGAGGAAGGATGGCCACGAGCAACGCTTACCAAATACAAGATGAAGGATGGCCACACCAAATGCTTAACCAAATACAAGAGGAAGGATGGGCACGACCAACGCTTACCAAATACAAGAGGAAGGATGGCCACGACCAACGCTTACCAAATACAAGAGGAAGGATGGGCACGACCAACGCTTACCAAATACAAGAGGAAGGATGGCCACGACCAACGCTTACCAAATACAAGAGGAAGGATGGGCACGACCAACGCTTACCAAATACAAGAGGAAGGATGGCCACGAGCAACGCTTACCAAATACAAGAGGAAGGATGGCCGCTTACCAAATACAAGAGGAAGGATGGCTGCGACCAATGCTTACTAAATACAAGATGAAGGATGGCCACGACCAACGCTTACCAAATACAAGAGGAAGGATGGCCACGAGCAATGCTTACCAAATACAAGAGGAAGGATGGCCGCTTACCAAATACAAGAGGAAGGATGGGCACGACCAACGCTTACCAAATACAAGAGGAAGGATGGCCACGAGCAACGCTTACCAAATACAAGAGGAAGGATGGCCGCTTACCAAATACAAGAGGAAGGATGGCTGCGACCAATGCTTACTAAATACAAGAGGAAGGATGGCTACAAGCAACGCTTACCAAATACAAGAGGAAGGATGGCCACGACCAATGCTTACCAAATACAAGAGGAAGGATGGCTGCGACCAACGCTTACCAAATACAAGAGGAAGAGGCTGCGACCAACTCTTACCAAATACAAGAGGAAGGATGGCCACGAGCAACGCTTACCAAATACAAGAGGAAGGATGGCTGCGACCAATGCTTACCAAATACAAGAGGAAGGATGGCCACAAGCAATGCTTACCAAATACAAGAGGAAGGATGGCCACGACCAATGCTTACCAAATACAAGAGGAAGGATGGCCGCGACCCAACCCTTACCAAATAAAGGCTAGAAACCGAAGCTTAACAAAGACACTGCCCTATAACCAGTGCTGTGGGTGGTCCTATCACACAGTCCCACACATACACGTATGTACGCGTAGTCCTCCTCACAGTTGGTGTATTCATCCCTTTGAGCTAATTAAACTGTAATACTGTACAGAAGAATTCGGTACAGCTATTGTGATAACTGTACTTAACCGACATTCTCTAATTAGGAACCATACGAGGGCAGTGGCCTATGATCACAACTGCCAATTGCAAACTGCCACCTTCAGTGGGTTCTCCTTCTGACTGATCTTATTGTTTCTGGAAGCTCTTCCAACTGAGGAAGTGAGGGAGGCTGCACAGGCAACTATGCATGGGGGGGGGGGGGGGGCGGAAATCTGAATCCTCTGTCTTTTGCGAAGCATAGGCTTACTTCAATGGAGCCAGCATAACCAAACTGCAGCTTAATGTATTTGCATTCTAATGATGAAAAACATTCTAGCTATAAATTAGACATGGTAGCAGGCTATAGGCTAGCTATAAATTTGATGTGGTAGCAGGCTGGAAGCTAGCAATAAATTTGTAGCAGACTGGAGGCTAGCTATAAATTTGATGTGGTAGCAGGCTGGAAGCTAGCAATAAATTTGTAGCAGACTGGAGGCTAGCTATAAATTTGATGTGGTAGCAGGCTGGAAGCTAGCAATAAATTTGTAGCAGACTGGAGGCTAGCTATAAATTTGATGTGGTAGCAGGCTGGAAGCTAGCAATAAATTTGTAGCAGACTGGAGGCTAGCTATAAATTTGATGTGGTAGCAGGCTGGAAGCTAGCAATAAATTTGTAGCAGACTGGAGGCTAGCTATAAATTTGATGTGGTAGCAGGCTGGAAGCTAGCAATAAATTTGTAGCAGACTGGAGGCTAGCTATAAATTTGATGTGGTAGCAGGCTGGAAGCTAGCAATAAATTTGTAGCAGACTGGAGGCTAGCTATAAATTTGATGTGGTAGCAGGCTGGAAGCTAGCAATAAATTTGTAGCAGACTGGAGGCTAGCTATAAATTTGATGTGGTAGCAGGCTGGAAGCTAGCAATAAATTTGTAGCAGGCTGGAAGCTAGCAATAAATTTGTAGCAGACTGGAGGCTAGCTATAAATTTGATGTGGTAGCAGGCTGGAGGGGCGGGTGGAATTGGATGGGCAGTTCTCATATCCAACTGAGACTGAGCTAACTGGAAAAACAGTTCCTAATAGAAGATGTAGGTAGATAAATAGATCAATGTTATGAAGAAAGGAACCTTAATTAAGCAAAGCAAGAGTAATGCAAACCAATTAATAATAATAATAATAATAATAATAATAATAATAATAATAATAATAATAATAATAATAATAATAATAATAATAATAATAATAATAATAATAATAATAATAATAATAATAATAATAATAATAATAATATTAATAATAACAATAATAATGAAATAATAATGAAAACTAAAATAAAAATAGTTCTATATATAAGCACTCACACAATGTAAGGCTTCGCCAGTTCCAGCATGGCTCGGCTCATGCAGTACATCCCTCCCACGGCAAAGTGGTAGCTCTGCCCTTCGTGCCCAAACTTGGCTCCTTTCAACACTTTACGTGGATGATCCCATTCCGACCCAGAACGGCCGAGATAAACAGCCTCTGTCTTGGGCTGGAACTTGGAGAGGAGGCGTACTAATGGAGGGACCAGCACGTACATGTCATCATCAATGTGACACAGCCAGCTGCATTGTGTGTGAGCAGAACAACATCTAATAATGGCAGACATTGTTGGTCACTGCTGCACAAGAGTGTAAGTCTTCACTATTGCACAATGCTTGGTCAGCTTCTCTTATTCTTGTTAGTGAGTTCACTTCCATATAAGGGCTTGGATCTGCAATTCTAGGATACTGTTCACAAAAAACAGTATTCAAATATTAACCACATATGCTGACCACGGTGATTATGCCTGTTTCCTGATTTTGCCAAGGAGATGGATGAATAATGTTGGAAATGCTTGTGGGGGTGCAGACTTAATTAAAAATTATTATTTTTAATGAATGATAGCTACTCCCACATAGAAGAGTCTTTCAGGCTGGCCCTGCTGAAGGTCTTATTGTTAGGCAAGGTAAGGCACCTATGCTTACTGGCAACCACTCTGAATGCCTCTCCCTTGAGAAAGAAGGTGCTCTTAGATGGATTTCTCTGTTGTACGCTTCATTGTAGCCAAATTTGACGAAGCTTTTAGTTTGAAATGGAACATCTCCATGCAGATACATCTACTGGTGCAGTGGACTATGATGGGGTCAAAAGTTCAATGTTTCTAGGTGGGAAAAGCATCTTTGAACTTTGGATAACCCTGTGACTATCCACAGCGCCACTGGAGCACCTGACCATTCCTTACCAAACCATAGCATATTTCTATTTGCGATATCGACCAATTAAAAAAATTGTAGCTGATGTCACAAGCTAGCCAACCAGTGGTCAGAGGGTTATCGCAGAGTTGGGTGCAACTGTTTAACCCTGGGAGAATGGGATCTCAAGTAATAAAATTCCCAGCCAATTTAACACAATTAGGCTTTTCATTAAGCTAAACACTTCACATTAAATAGTCAAAAAACCACGATTTTCTTAATTGAATCCTCAATGTGTAAAAGTACTTTTGCCAGAAGCGCAAGAGGACTCCATTTAACGAGCGCTATTTCGATCCTCATCACCAACTCACTCGTAGCCTTCATTTTCTTTCTTCAATAACAGCGCCATCTCGATGCCACTTCTGCAGCAGAGAACTTCATCTCTAGAGACAAACAAAAGCAATGTTTTTATGTTATCACAAAGCAGATAGTTCCCTGGTTGTGCATGTCACTTCCAGTAGAACACGTAAAACTATAACTATCTTTTCTATCTATCACAATACGTGACTGTCAAACTAGCAACAACAAAAAATTAAATTAAAAACACAGAGTGGCTAAGGAAAAGGTCGTCACGTAAGAACTTGACAGACATCATGACTCATCAAAGGAGGAACATGCTTGGATTTTTAACTGGTTGGACTTCGGCGTCATGAATGTATCAATGACCAGCATGGTTAGACTTCGGCTCATGAATGCATCAATGACCAGCATGGTTGGATTTTCGACCTCTGAAACTGCTACACCGCATGCATGCACACAATAAAACACTGCGGACAAGGTCTATACCTAACCTCAACAACACCTGAAGTGGCTACTCCATCTTTGCAGTTTGCAACTTGCTTGTGGTTTTGAGGTTGATGGAGAATAGCTTCATGGACCATAACCATCTTGTTAATTTACCACCAATCATCACTAAATAGAGGCGATGAAAATCAACTGGACGTCACAGCTACAGGTAACTGACTGTTAACCCTTAACAGGTAACTGACTGTTAACCCTTACAGGTAGCTAACTGTTAACCCAACTGACTGTTAACCCTTACAGGTAACTGACTGTTAACCCTTACAGGTAAATGACTGTTAACCCAGTAGGTAAGTGACTGTGCTGCAGGTAAGTGACTGTTAACCCTTAAAGGTCCCTTACAAGTGACTGTTAACCCTTAGAGACAAGTGACTGTTTTAACCCTTACAGGTAAGTGACCGTTAACCTTTACCAGACAAACCTTTACCAGACAAACGTGAAAAATTAAAGCTTTGCTACAAAGTTGATGTTTCAATGTCAGTCATCGAGGAGACACCTTTTTCACGTGCAGAATTTTTTGATGAAGGCTTTTGGGTACTCGCTCAATGTTGGACAGTGTGTTCCGTGCTGGTCATTGGAATCTACCAGCTTACAAGAACTCCAGGAATATTCTCTAATCACTCCAAAAAAAGAAATCCATAGTAGAAGCTAGCTTACTATCTCTGCATTGACTATTTTTGGGCCCTGCTGCAACTGTTCTCAGATCCTAGACTTGGTTTGCTGGTTGGATGTCTGTGAGACTCTCAGCATTGTTCTGTTAAGTGTCTAGCAAGTTATTAAGCTGTTTTACTGTGTGTTAGCCAGTAGGTGCCTCCCATGACCAGCCATGCTGCCTCCAGCTACTACCAAAGGAGCTACACACTCGCCTTGTTCATCACTGTCACTGCTCTCTCCACAGCTATTGTTACTAGTGAAACCACTGTCACTAGCAGGGGCGGATCCAGGAATGTTGAATTGGGGGGGGGGCCCATTAATATTGGAAATTTGGAGGATCTTGCATCAGGGAGGGTGTGGGAGGCATACCCACGTAAATGTAAGTGAGCATATTAATATAACTAGCAATATCAGGCCTGCTATGTGGGCACTGATACTAACCCGTACATTTCTGTGCAAGAGTTGATATACTATCTATAATTATAGCCAATAGAATCTGCTCCTGGGGGTGCTTCCATGGCATGACCCACATTTTTAAAAACCTCTTGACCTTGGGCATGTCTTTTAGGCCTGGTTTTGTGGAGATTCCTGGGCATCATCAGGTCCTATTAGAGACACCAGATAATGCTTTTCAGGTGTTAATCTCCAAGTAATATATGTGTTGACTGCAGGAAATTAACACCTTAAAACAATTTTGGTAAGCTTTGGTTATCAACAATGATCCTCTTTGCCCATGTACAGGTTTGACAGGAAAAAGCACACATGATAGGCAGTAAATTCCATCCTCCCTAGTGGAGTAAGAAATAAATGGGTAGATTTTAAACCATTCATGCTGGCAATACCGCTTCTTAATACCCATAGAACTGTTTTTGTCCTTATAAACTTTATCTGGAAATTTGAAAGTTTTGTCAGGACATCTCTCTTTGAGTAGCAAGAGTTTAGTTTTTTCTGGTAGGCTAGCACATTCCAGGTAGTCACTGATATCAATAGGACCCTCAGGTTCTGTCCTAACAGTGAGAACTGCATTACATGTACCTCCAACTGAGCCAGGGTTGTGATTTGCTAAAGGGTCATCATCAGGTCTCCATCTTTTCTCAGCAACCTCTCCAGTGGCACAACAAAGAAATCAGTAATAAGTGTTCTTTTCATCTTGCACGCAGAAAGTCAAGGGTCAGAAACTGAATGGCAGGCCAGCTGTCAATATCACACACGCTGCTGCAGCTGTCAACTCATCAATACATAGACTGAGTTTGTTAATTGATTATTACAATCACTATCAGTATGATCAACCACTAACTTGTAGTAAGCTATAGTGACAGACACTAGCTTTGATCATAATAATGGGATCCCTCACTAGTGGCACACTCACAGCCACTGTCACTAGGATTACACACACCCTCACTAGTGGCACACTCACTCTCACTGTCTATCTACTCAGTTTCCACGTGTTGGCATCACTGACAAGCACTCCTCCCTGCTCTCTTGCCGGAGGACTTGCAATGCGCAGCAGAAGGCGGCCAATAGGCCGTCTTCGGTTCGGTCGCGACGGAGAGCGAAGAGAGATTCGGGCTCGACCGCTGCCCCCCCCCCCCCCCCCCCCCCCCCCCCCGGGGTTAGAGCCGTCTCACAAAAATATCCTGGCCATTTTTGTTAAGCAAGAGAATGCAGCTGCAAGTCGGCTTACAGTTGCTGTGGGTTCTAGCATATGTAACTACAAGCTTTTGTGGTTGTGTGATGTGTAACACTCAAGCTGCCTAAGTAGGCATGGCCTGCATTGTCACAGTATGGTTCTTTGGTTTGGTTTGACAGCTTGTCCTAGCTATTAAACTTGCCTGTCACATGCCAAGTCCTAGGCCTGGGTCTAATTAATGTTGTCACCAGGATCACGACAGTCTGACACTCGGTCCTAAGATTAAAGGATTGTCTAAGCCTGAAAGGCATGCTACATATGTACACATAATTATGTCATATATCAGGCTTGTGTCCTGACTCCTGACGGAGACAGAAGGGCCAATAAGAAAGGAGAGTGCCAGCATCTAGAAACAAGGGACGAGGGTACATTTGCCGCAGCGAGCAGAGAGAACACATCCTGGGCAAACCCACACAGCCCACCATCCGCAATGTTGGCTCTACTTTTCTGGAGCTCTAACCCCACCCACTTTACTTGTAATTAATGTTGTGCCACCACTGCCAAAATGCTCAAACAACAATGCAATTCTGAGGACAAATCTTTAACTTTTGTTTCCTCGGAATGGCATGTAAGCTTCTTGGCCTTGTGTTAATCGTTTAGTGGATTATGGTAACCATAGTGATCTCGGCAGCCTCATACTTCTACATGTGGGACCCTCTTTGTGTTGTGCTCATGATATGAGTCAGCATCATGTGATGTGTCTCCCCCCGCACACCAGCATATGCTAGAGTAGCACTGTCTGAATATAATGTCAGTGTACTTTTCACAAATTATGCAGTCAGTTCTCTCTCCTCTACTGACGCAGCCAGTTCTCTCTCCTCTACTAACCATGAAGTCAGTCCTCTCTCCTCTACTGACTATGCAGCCAGTTCTCTCTCCTCTGCTAACTATGCAGCCAGTTCTCTCTCCTCTACTGACTATGCAGCCAGTTCTCTCTCCTCTACTGACTATGCAGCCAGTTCTCTCTCCTCTACTGACTATGCAGCCAGTTCTCTCTCCTCTACTGACTATGCAGCCAGTTCTCTCTCCTCCACTAACTATGCAGCCAGTTCTCTCTCCTCTACTGACTATGCAGCCAGTTCTCTCTCCTCTACTGACTATGCAGCCAGTTCTCTCTCCTCTACTGACTATGCAGCCAGTTCTCTCTCCTCTACTGACTATGCAGCCAGTTCTCTCTCCTCTACTGACTATGCAGCCAGTTCTCTCTCCTCTACTGACTATGCTCTCTCCTCTACTGACTATGCAGCCAGTTCTCTCTCCTCTACTGACTATGCAGCCAGTTCTCTCTCCTCTACTGACTATGCAGCCAGTTCTCTCTCCTCTACTGACTATGCAGCCAGTTCTCTCTCCTCTACTGACTATGCAGCCAGTTCTCTCTCCTCTACTGACTGTGCAGCCAGTTCTCTCTCCTCTACTGACTATGCAGCCAGTTCTCTCTCCTCTGCTAACTATGCAGCCAGTTCTCTCTACTATGCAGCCAGTTCTCTCTCCTGCGCTAGCTATGCAGCCAGTTCTCTCTCCTCTGCTAACTATGCAGCCAGTTCTCTCTCCTCCACTAACTATGCAGCCAGTTCTCTCTCCTCCACTAACTATGCAGCCAGTTCTCTCTCCTCCACTAACTATGCAGCCAGTTCTCTCTCCTCTGCTAACTGTGCAGCCAGCTCTCTCTCTCCTAGACTAACTAATAACTGCTAAGCACTCAGTCTCTCCTCGCTGTGCATGTGACGACAATGTCCATTTACAAACCACCATTTTGTTTTACATGTAAGCCTGCAACCTCGGTAACCTGTTCATATGGTGCATATGTACACATACAATTAATAGCCAGGACATACGGGTGGCCAATACACCCTATTCAACTCACCACTAAGGACAGCTTCGCTCACCAATTGCATTACTCTCTCACACACCAAACCCTGTTCTGGGAAAGGGTCGGGCCAAATGAATAGACTGCTTTGTGATGGATGCATTGGCTGAAGGGTGGGCAATAGGGGTGGGCAATGATTTCCCATTTATTCATGAATCTCGTTAACTCCACATGGTCATATGCCACCCACTTCTTTTAGACGCATGCACATTTCAAGGAGTTTTCACACACTAGATCATATCCTACCGAGCCGACCACCCACCTTCACTCCATGATGACACAGCGTTTGAAGGTGGCAGTAATGATGAACATTGCCAGATCCAAACAAAAGTTGCCTTGCACATTTCTGTGGTTTTTGGTGCCGCCACTCAAGGGGTTTGAAGTTTGAAGAACACACACACAAGGGGTTATAATTAGTGGCCGAGTGAAGCGATCCTACCCACTGGAGGGTGCACTTCAGACTCTTGACAGGAAGCTATGCACATGTAAGTTTACACCAGGGAAATTCTTTGGTCATGGAATGTTCATTACTTCCACATGCACCTTCACTGGGAAGATTAGCATCTACATCCAAAAAATTCCTAAGCTGCTGGACTAAATGGCAGGTGACAAGTACTTCAACTCTTCACACACTGGATGCCTTTGGCCCCCTCCATTGAATATCCAATGATGAAGGGGCACAAAATAGCTACAGGAGTTGGAAGAGGGACTGCCCTTAATCCAGAAGCATCCTGGGACACTGGAATACTTTGACAGTGGGATTTAGCTACAGTACCCTCATCCCAGATTCTTGGATGTCAAGAATATTCTGGGTATCCTAGGATAATTTGACAGGTGGAATAGCCGCCTTCATTCCAGAACAATCCTCGGACGTCAGAGTGTCCTGGATAATTGGTCAGTGTTGAGTACCTAACCTCATTCAGGACCAGGACGTCAGAGTGTCCTGAAATATTTTGACAGGTGGGCTAGCTCCCCCATCCTCCCCCCCCCCCCTCATCCCAACCCATCAAGGGTTGTCGGAGCATATCAGGAGTCCCATAATTGTCATGTTCACACTAGACTTGTATGTCATAGCTCACCACTTTTGTGAGGGAGGTAGTGATGGTATGTGTGCCATCGTCAAACATGACTGCTACAGCTGTAAGGCAGCAGAGGACAGGTTGGCAATGACTATATTGGACACCCTGGAATAGCTATTAATGTCCGCAGTACCTCAGGATATGAACAGGATGGATGGAAACCCAAGATAATAATGAAGGGCTGAGTGCAAGAAGTGTATAAGTCCATATTCAATGTTTTGAGTTATATGCGTTTTAATCATGCACTGTAATACTGTTATGATAGTATCTTCTGTACTAAAATGTCCCTAACATAAAAACACCATTGAGATAGAGTCTAAAAATTGCCATGGGGAATGTCCTAAGGTATTATGATCAGGTCTAGGACAAAATTGATTTTTCGCCAAAAATGGACTTATACACTTCTTGTACTCAGCCCTTCGATTGAGACCTCATAACAACTGGTAGGTGCTCACAGATCGTGTGCAAGGTGACACGACTGGTGTGCTGAGCGACAGCCAGTTCAGCACCTATTTTGGCGGACCTGGTGACTTAGCAACTGCATTACATAACACAGCTTGAAGGTGAGAAAAACATCTTACGAGAGGGCGTTAGATGGTGGAAGTTCAGGGCACATGATTGTCAACCTGGTGTGGGATTTGTGGGTTCCATGAACGTATTCCAGTTATGAGTGTAGCGAGAGTGTAGGTGGACGTAACTTTGCTTTGAGGCATACCTGCTCTAATGGGCGTAACTTTGGTTTGAGGTACATGCCGTACATCCGATATTTCACCGTAATATCCTAATTAGGCTTCCCAAAGCAAAACTGAAGGAAGCGCTAACAAAAGCAGGTGTGTCTCTCCCACAGGAAGGTTCCTTGATGTAACAAAAGGGGAGAAGAGACTTCTCATGAATTGCTACGTCAAATAAATGTGCTGGAGCACCTCACCATGGTTTCAAAGGGGGATTTTTCAACATGTCAAACACACCAGTTGGCTGCCTGGCTCTTTTCTTTTCCTGCACGTACATGCGCTAATTATGCAAGATTTGTGGGTGTGGCCAAAAGTTCGTGCATGTCACATAGTCATGACAATAAGAAGGGTGAAATGTGCACTTTCTTGAAAATAAACACGCGGTTAAATGGTACATGACTGCACTAATGACAGTTTTAAGATTTAAATACACATGTCAGCTATATGGTATATGGCTGCACTAGTATGGCTTCTTTAAGACTTAAATACACACATCAGCCATTTGGTATAGGAGACTGTATTAAAATTTAAGACGAACAGAAAAACACAAACCTCGTAGAATAGAGTTTCTTTCTGCAAGTTGAAAGGATATAGTGCATCCCTTAAAAAAATTAATAATAACACCGATAACCACACAACACAATAAAAGGATGCATAACATAATAGCAATAACAACTACTGCAATAAAGAAAACAACATACCAGCATCCCAGGCCTTTTCCTGCCAGATGGAATCTTTTCCATCAGATACCAAGAAGATATTACTCCGATTCACCTTGGATATCCAAGTTTCCATCAAGACTGGTAACCTCTTCTTGTGCTCTGCTTGGGTTGTGCGCAAGGTGAACATG
Organism: Cladorhizidae sp. MBARI D1340-BT2; assembly: GCA_028752905.1. NCBI lineage: Eukaryota > Metazoa > Porifera > Demospongiae > Poecilosclerida > Cladorhizidae > Cladorhizidae sp. MBARI D1340-BT2. Next base: position 19,428,925 of record JAQNBH010000015.1, read on the forward strand.
ATGTTGTTCCCAGCAGTTTCATAAGGAGTTAATTTTCTGCTTACTAAAATGTCGTCTTCTATAAGAGGTTCTTCTTCTAGATCTTCATAATCAGTATTTGATCTTCCTGTTACAGACTCCAACATTTTCAGTAACAAGAGTTCCAAACCTTTTCTTTTCTGTTCTGATTCCAAGTGGTCGCTTGTAAGAGCAGGTAAACCCAGTCCTTGCAATCGCTTGAGCTTCCTACTCAAGGCATCTGCAATATGCTGCCTCTTCTCCAAGGTGAGCTGTTCATAGATATGCTCATCCAGCAGAAGTTCATTTTCCAAACCTGCTTTGTTTGGTAGTGTAGCCAAAGTTGCTTTCACCGGCCTGCCCTCACACAGTGAGGGATACTCACCTGCTTTCTTCTTACGATGTTCAATAGAGCCTTCCACCTGTGCCACCGCAGAATCTGAATCCTCATTATTTGTTGTGTATGCTGATTCCAGTTTTTCACTTCCTAAAGGTTTTGCAATTGAATTTACAGAACCTTTACCATTTGAGTCAATTTTCTTGAAGTTTAGAAACTCAATCTCTGAGTCAGGAGTCACTTTTGCATGGTACTTCAAGAAATCCTTTTCTTTATTCCAGAAATCGATCCTTTTCGCCTTCTTTCTCAGTTTATTGGATGAAAATCCTGCATCTGGCAACTGCTTGATTTCTGTCGGTTCCTCTTTCTGTCTCTCATGCAACAAGTGGAGGTCATGGGAGCCATCATTCAACTTCAAGATTATCACATACTCCAAAAACAAAATCAATGCAAGAATGATGACCAAAGCAGCAGACTTTGGGCTAAACAGGCGCATTACGGTTATGTACGACTAGCGTAATTTGCAGGTCGCGTATATGTAGTCTACTGTTTACTTCCGATACCACTCATCTCGACCACACCTCCGCTAATGGCAGGTGTAGGTCGGAGCTAATTTGTTTCAGACGAACGATGACACCTCAGCGGCCACACACACTCAGTCTAGTAGCTTTGGGTGCATTATTCCTCCTTTGTAACCAGATCTCTAGAGCTGGAGATCTGTTGACAACTAGTGTAATGCAGAAAGAACTGGGTACATTTAATTATGACGAGTTGGAAAGCTATCTGTATAACGTGGAGGTGTCTTCAATTCCGGTGTTCACCTCAAGGTCCAAGGAAAAATCAGAACTAATCGAGGATGGACTGGAGGCACTGGACAAGAGGCATCATGGTGTAAATTGTTTTTGTTGTCGTCATGCTCACTAGCCACACCTTAAATGTACTAGTTTTAGGTCAACATCAATATTTCACTGTAGAGCAATATATATATAGCATGTTACCCAGCCACTCCTGCTTTTATTTATAAATATTTGTTTAGAGGGGAGAATGGAAAATGAAGGCCTATGCACTGCTTTTAGTCCTCCCCTTGGTAAAGCTATCTATCAGCTAGGACTCTCATGGTTTGTGCATGAAGAATTGGTGCACTGGCAGAATATAGTCAAGACAAAAAGACCCTCATTACTCCCCAATCCCATTGTTACCAGCTAGTCAGAAACCAGACTTGCAATACTAATATATTTTTTCTGCTTGGAGAAGCTAAAATAATAAAATTGACAACACTGCAGTTGACTTGTGGCAGAAGGTTGTAGAGTACCTAATTTTTTGTCAATTCTTTGTTTCTCTGGATAAAAATACTGCTGTGGCACATTTCTTTCAGAATGAAAAAGATATGATTCTGGTGTCCAGCCATGGACAGAAATTCTCCTGCAGTGTCCGTGATCTGCAAGCGATGAAATCAAGGTCGACCCAGGGGGAAGAGGATGACTTCCCAAACGTGACAGAGATCTTGTCTGTTCTGGCTGAGCGAGCATGCCTCATTAAGGTCAGAACATAGCAGCAGATCTATGTCTATCTGCTTGTGATGGTAAAAAGGTCTTTGGAGTGAGTGCGGTCTAAACATCTGCTGAAATGATTTTAACAACACACACATGCGCACACATGCATGCATGCACGCACACACACGCACACACACACACACACACACTGTTTTTGTTCACCTGTGCCTTAGTGGTGGTAAATGAGAATAAAGTTATCCATCAGCAAGTGTGCCGAAATTTGCCTTTGCGTCGACAATAAATTTTTCTGTTTGTGAAGTGTCTCTTTATAAAAAAATTAAATTTCTTGAATAACATTTCACAGTGAAATTATTTCAAGATGAATTTTTTTTAACTGCAGTATGAGCAACACGATCATACACTTCGAGTCTTCCATTCCGTCTCTCTTGTCAGTTCTTCAAACCTAGGCATGGGCTTCCTGATCCAAAGGGGGTTAGCTGGTACGTTGCACGGGCTATTACATTAGCAAACCAGAAGGCAGAGAGAGCAGTTGAGTCTAAGAAAGCTGAGAAGTGATGACGTTCATATAAATAGTAACCGCATTTAACATAATGAAATTACAGTGACCTTCTCAATGATCAACGTGAAATTTACTCCCTTCACATTTCGGCTAGCTCTAGCCTTCATCAGGAATGATGAGATGCTAAGACTCGCATGAGCTTGTTACATGTTTATCTATTGTAGTTGGGCTCGCTATTACATACCAAGTCATCTCCGACTGCCGGTTCCCATAGAGCTTAGTAGCCTCTCTCACACATCAAGGCTTGACACACCTCTTCTCCAGATATGCGAGTCACGTGCATTTACTTTGTGACATTATATTTCCATTTTTCATTCAATCTTAATTAGGAAGCAACAAAAAAAGGAGAATTTATTTTGATATTTGTCTAGACTGAATATTTGTGCTTTTACTCTACTTGAGTCACACTGTGCATGTCAATGCAAAAAGAAGTCGCTGCCATAACATTGCCTTCCCGATATCTTAAAGTTATTTCGCCCTCTCAATCCAGCAACCTGATCCGTTGAAATAGTTTGCTGTAACTAGAGGCAATTAGGGCCTCAACTTTAGGTATACCATTTTCCTTGAATGGTTATCGATACAAAAAAAATTCAGGTATCCAAATGGAGTGAACACTAAGTTAGATGGGTTGGATTCCAGTAACTAAGGATCCAGATGGTGGTCTTCTCTGCAACTTTGTGTACTTGGTTTCGAGAAGACACTGGACTTTTCAAAATACATTTTCCTATGGGACATAGAATTACTGATAATTACCGTGAATAAGCTAATGTAGTGAATAAGCTAATGTAGTCACAAATATTGCATTATGCACAGAAGATTGGCCTCTTATACTATTACCTCTGCAAACTAGGTTTTCACAAGATCCTGCTTCTTCGCAGTTGCTGTAATACCTATGCACTTCAACCAGTGTTGTAATAACTATGCACTTCAACCAGTGCTGTAATAACTATGCACTTCAACCAGTGTTGTAATAACTATGCACTTCAACCAGTGCTGTAATAACTATGCACTTCAACCAGTGCTGTAATACCTATGCACTTCAACCAGTGTTGTAATAACTATGCACTTCAACCAGTGCTGTAATAACTATGCACTTCAACCAGTGCTGTAATACCTATGCACTTCAACCAGTGCTGTAATACCTATGCACTTCAACAAGTGTTGTAATAACTATGCACTTCAACCAGTGCTGTAATACCTATGCACTTCAACCAGTGCTGTAATAACTATGCACTTCAACCAGTGTTGTAATACCTATGCACTTCAACCAGTGTTGTAATAACTATGCACTTCAACCAGTGCTGTAATAACTATGCACTTCAACCAGTGTTGTAATAACTATGCACTTCAACCAGTGCTGTAATAACTATGCACTTCAACCAGTGCTGTAATAACTATGCACTTCAACCAGTGTTGTAATAACTATGCACTTCAACCAGTGCTGTAATAACTATGCACTTCAACCAGTGCTGTAATAACTATGCACTTCAACCAGTGTTGTAATACCTATGCACTTCAACCAGTGTTGTAATACCTATGTACTTCAACCAGTGCTGTAATAACTATGCACTTCAACCAGTGCTGTAATACCTATGCACTTCAACCAGTGTTGTAATACCTATGCACTTCAACCAGTGTTGTAATAACTATGCACTTCAACCAGTGTTGTACTACCTATGCACTTCAACCAGTGCTGTAATACCTATGCACTTCAACAAGTGTTGTAATAACTATGCACTTCAACCAGTGCTGTAATACCTATGCACTTCAACCAGTGTTGTAATAACTATGCACTTCAACCAGTGTTGTACTACCTATGCACTTCAACCAGTGCTGTAATACCTATGCACTTCAACCAGTGCTGTAATAACTATGCACTTCAACCAGTGCTGTAATACCTATGCACTTCAACAAGTGTTGTAATAACTATGCACTTCAACCAGTGCTGTAATACCTATGCACTTCAACCAGTGCTGTAATAACTATGCACTTCAACCAGTGTTGTAATACCTATGCACTTCAACCAGTGTTGTAATAACTATGCACTTCAACCAGTGCTGTAATAACTATGCACTTCAACCAGTGTTGTACTACCTATGCACTTCAACCAGTGTTGTAATAACTATGCACTTCAACCAGTGCTGTAATACCTATGCACTTCAACCAGTGTTGTAATAACTATGCACTTCAACCAGTGTTGTACTACCTATGCACTTCAACCAGTGCTGTAATACCTATGCACTTCAACCAGTGTTGTAATAACTATGCACTTCAACCAGTGCTGTAATAACTATGCACTTCAACCAGTAATAACTATGCACTTCAACCAGTGCTGTAATAACTATGCACTTCAACCAGTGTTGTAATAACTATGCACTTCAACCAGTGTTGTAATACCTATGCACTTCAACCAGTGTTGTAATACCTATGTACTTCAACCAGTGCTGTACTACCTATGCACTTCAACCAGTGCTGTAATACCTATGCACTTCAACCAGTGTTGTAATAACTATGCACTTCAACCAGTGTTGTAATACCTATGCACTTCAACCAGTGTTGTAATACCTATGTACTTCAACCAGTGCTGTAATACCTATGCAATTCAACCAGTGTTGTACTACCTATGCACTTCAACCAGTGTTGTAATAACTATGCACTTCAACCAGTGCTGTAATACCTATGCACTTCAACCAGTGTTGTAATAACTATGCACTTCAACCAGTGTTGTACTACCTATGCACTTCAACCAGTGCTGTAATAACTATGCACTTCAACCAGTGTTGTAATAACTATGCACTTCAACCAGTGCTGTAATACCTATGCACTTCAACCAGTGTTAAGTTCTACTATATGAAGCACACTCCATTCAATGCTGTTCCAGCCAAACATCTTCTTCCCCGAAACAAACCAGTGAACTGCGATGAGTTCTGAGAACTAGCAGCAAGCTCACAGGTAAGCTCACCACTAACACCGCTTCAACTTCCACTCTCCATCATTCCTCAACCACAACTTGTGGAAACATGAAAAGTATATCAGATTGTAGCAATCTTTTGTGAACTTTCCAGTTCTCATGCAGGATTTTGGGTTGGGGGAGAGGGGAGGGGAGGGGGGGGGGGGGGGTTGAAAATGGTGTCTGCAATAGTGTCAAGCTTGGAATTTTTCCCATGCCCAGTCTTAGCATCCTATTGTACAGTACTAGCTGGAAACTGTTAGCCTGACTTCTAGTCAGATGAAGACTGTGAAGACATTTTTTTAAAAAGTAGACTAACTGACCTCAATGTCACTAGGCTCATGTGAATCACAGTAAGGGTCTGAACTGACTTCAGTTGATTTTAGTCCAATTTTGGACCTGAAAAATTGTCATGCCATGTAAATAATGCTGTCTACTTAATCACCAAGTGCACTTATTAACTCCACTTTATCACGGCTCATTATTGCTATTGTGAATTGACTAACAGCTGCTAGAACAAAATGTCATTGCAAACGTATCAATTATGACATCATAATAATTTTTTTAATTTTGGGTAGGGGGAACTCTTGCTGGGGGGGGGGGGGGGGGGGGGGGGGATATCCCAGGTCCCCCCACCATCCGTACTCTACGAAACCCTAAAACAAAAACACGCTGCACAACTTTAGCCATAACTGATTGAAGTTGATGTTACTAAATTTCATTCTTAACTTTAATAAATTGTTTTATGCACCAGCGACAACGTCAGGGATGGGTGCTGCTGGGTGGTGTCCAGCAGACACAAGCTATGTGCTAATAGCTAGGTATCCCCGTGCTAATAGCTAGCTATCCCCTATCACAATCCTGTATTGCAGTCATCAAATAAGTTCAAAGCATCTCTCCATGTACTAGGAGACACCTGTAGAATAAATAATTCCAAACGAGTTGGAATTCTAGGGTGATACTGGATTTGCAGTACTGTAATTTTCAGCAGAGCTGGCTGCTGATCTTGCACCCAGTTTGCAGGCCATGTTTGCTGCTTTCCCAACGACCATAACTTAGCTACAGTTCCACTTTCAAATTTTGTATGTCATTTGAAAGATCATTTAGAGCTCTGTGATACCAGTTGTTTTTGCCTACCCCAAGTATTGCCAAGTTGTGGATATTTAAAAGAGGTGACCTTTGTGTTTTAATCAGTTTAGGTTGTAATTATTGTACAGGGGACGAGTGATATCCCATAATCATCCGTATACTATTGTAGTCTGAAGTAGCCGACTCTTTACCTTCTTGTCTTTCGGAAGAAAGGACATGGTGTCTCTGTGTCTCACCACTTATGCCTCAGAAATGCCGGACAATATTTTGCACATTTAAACTTTTGCTAGCTAGTGATGATAACTGGTTCCGATTAGTAACCAACTGATGGTTGCTTCTGCTGTGTGTTCCTCTCCGGCATGGAGGCCAGTTTTTTTTCCGCTCTTCCATAGGATAAAGAAGGTAAAGGGTCTCTCAGATTAGAATGATACTATTGGAGGGTGAATTCTATTCACATGGTCGCAAATATTCGGTATTATTTATGCCATAAAAGCTCCTTCATTTATCTATCATGTTTTGTAATTTCCTACCCTCAATCTAATGATCACTGCTGAGACTCGACCATTATTGTGGGGGGGGGGGGGGGGGGTTTCTTTAAACTTTTTTTATGGTTCATTCATTTTCAATTAATTTTGGTTTCAAAAGATAGCCTCTTCTGCGTGCTGTAATGATTATTGCATAGTGGAGTTTCAATCAACCATCTAATTACTTGCAGTAGCATTGAGGTCATTATAAAAAAACTTAGAAATCACTTTACACCTTAAGAGTTGTGTCATCAACACTTTCTGGTTATATGCTAGCAGAGTAACCATGGGATACAGTGAATGACAAACAATTACTAGCCTATTTTCATGATCTCACGGGAAAAAGGGATGAATTGAAAAACTAATCATAAACATCTTTTAAAAT
>JAQNBH010000015.1:19436379-19486739 GCA_028752905.1 Cladorhizidae sp. MBARI D1340-BT2
ATCTAGGGCTAGAGTGGGAGGTAGGGCTAGGGATAGAGTGGGAGGTAGGACTAGAGTGGGAGGTAGGGCTAGAGTGGGAGGTAGGGCTAGAGTGGGAGGTGGGCTAGAGTAGGAGGTAGGGCTAGGACTAGAGTGGGAGGTAGGGCTAGAGTGGGAGGTAGGGCTAGAGTAGGAGGTAGGGCTAGAGTGGGAGGTAAGGGCTAGAGTAGGAGGTAGGGCTAGAGTGGGAGGTAGGGCTAGAGTAGGAGGTATGGCTACTAGGGCTAGGTACATAGCAAATATTAGCTCTATATAGAGCAAACACACAGCCCCCTCCCCCCCTTCCCCATAGAAATGACCGCACATATATATTATCACTTCCTATCTTCAAATAGACTATGGTCTTGATGACTGAGTCCTTGATTAGACTATGCACACCACCTACATGACAATCATGACTTTAGAGTATTAGAAAGCATGATCCTGTAAGCAGAATGGCTGAGAGACATTCCAATTACACTAGTTTAGTTTGTTGGACTATTTTGCTACCTGACTAAAGTCGACCTTGAATATAATTATAATGATGAATATTGTTGACCTTTTTAGACTGTTGGATGGTGGACATATGAGTATTGCCATGGCAAGTTTATTCGTCCAATATCATCTAGAAGGTATGTTAATGGTATATATAATGTGTATATATATATCATAACCATGACAACGAAGAATAATTGTTCACTTTTGAGTGTTGGGTCTTTGTTATATTTTCTAGCCTCACTAATTTACATTGTTTAGTGGCCTCCCTTGTTTATTCCTTATTTAGTATCCTTTCATATTTAGTAGCCTCCCTTGGTTTAAATCAGTACAGCCTCCCTGGTTTAGTAGTCAATTGGTAGCCTTCCATGTTTGTAGCTTCCTTAGTGTGCTCTCTGTAATGGCTTGGCCTACTTATTTTTAAATATTTTTAATGACATGTGGCAACCCCTCCCCCCCCCCCCCCCCCCCCCCCCCGAAAAAACCCCAGTAATAAAAATTAAACAGCAGCAACAAGCACAGCAACATCAGCTAAAACTTGCACTGGCAGCTACTTAGCTGCTTAAAGTTGTTTAGACTGCTATTAGCTCGCAAAACACTCTCAGTGTCCTTTGGATCCTTTGCTAGGATACTACACCAGCAGACCCACTGACTGTAGAAAGTGGAAACAAACTCTGTATAATTCATCTTCGAGGATCAATGTTTCTATGGATCTCTTTATAATTCACCTTCGAGGATCAATGTTTCTATGGATCTCTTTATAATTCATCTTCGAGGATCAATGTTTCTATGGATCTCTTTATAATTCATCTTCGAGGATCAATGTTTTTATGGATCTCTTTATAATTCATCTTCGAGGATCAATGTTTCTATGGATCTCTTTATAATTCATCTTCGAGGATCAATGTTTGTATGGATCTCTGTTTTCATAACTTGCGCACAATATGTATAAGAACTCTTATACCAGAAGATTCCAAATGTTCCACTGCACGTCCACGAATACTCCGTTTCTCGATTCCGGAATAAAGTGGTTAGTAATGCTCACCTGGGAAGTAACTTTGTCCATGATGCAATCAGGCTAATGAGCATGCTTTATTACTAGTATTATATGGAAGACATGAGTGGTGAGCAAAGGTAATGGAGAAAGGAGGGAAAATTATCCTGATGCCCTCTTGGACAAAGCTTGAAATCCTATTATCGTGCTGCTCTAGACATTGTCCTAACCTTAACATAGCTTACTGATCTGTGCATCATTGATATCAATCATTCTGATAAGTGAAGTACTTATTCCTTACAGATTCCAACCCATGCAAGGTTGAAGCAAGAGCTCGCTCAAATCGTCTCTAGATTCACCGATCATTTCCAGTGTAGCAAATCCGTTTGATTTAAAGCAGTATCACACCTCCACAGCTGGAGCCATATTATAGATACATAATTATGTCAGAATGAAGCTCCAGCAAACTTTGCCGTCAGCTGTTAACCACGCAGCCTGTTCACACTTGCCTGTGCAGCCAGTTTTCTTTACTCTAGCTCATATCTACTGCTGTTTTCTAGACCGTCATTGTGTCCCGATTTACAAAAGCTCACATCATTTAAGACAGTGACCCGTTCATATTTTTTTGCAGATGAGCAAATGGTGAATAGATAGATAGATAAGTCATGTGCAGCGATCTGAGTTTCCCATCCAACTCTCCGCTGAGGTCTCACCAATAAGCAGAACAAAAGACCCGTGCGCTGGTGGATTTTTGCTCCTGGACAACTTATTACCAAGTCCAGAGGAGGATGTTGCTGATCCTCTTAAAAAATGCATGCTGTTTGGTTGCTGTTCTCCTGTGCAACTGTTAACTGTTACCAAGTCCTTGAAGGAGGCTGTAGCTGACAATGATGGGAACAGGATATGGTACCTAGCATTTTGTCTGCAAGAGTAGTTGTTGTTTTGTTTCAAGATGGAAGTTTTGTCTCTGAAACAAGTGGGACCAGTCATTTGTCTGTGAGACTGCAATTTAAAATTACTTTTTACAGTTACTTTTTACAGGATGTTATTATAGCTAGAACTATCCAAACAAAGAAAAAAGAGAAGGGGGGGAGGGGGGAGGGGATAAACTAGTATGTGTTAAAAAACTTGTGGTTACCACTTTATAGCTCCATAGATTCTGCACACTTCATGGTATGAGCTGATATATAGCTCGATAGATAGGTCTCTCTGTGTGCTCTCTTTTGACACTAAAACATTTTTCATGGGTAAGTTATACTGGATCTAAAGTGGGGGTACCTAAAAACCTGAGTGCCTGATTTTGTAAGTTTAACTCCAGATTGCCAAGTGCTAGAGAGCTGAAATTAGCACCAGTGCCTATTGTAGTTTTTTTCATTGGGCTCTAAAACTTGAGTACGTGGTCAAGCGCGCGGTTGGAAAATGAATTTCTTGTGTTTTGTCTGTGAGGCTAGTGCTTTGTCTGTGAGGCTAGTGTTTTGTCTATGAGGCTAGGGTTTTGTCTGTGAGGCTAGTGTTTTGTCTGTGAGGCTAGTGTTTTGTCTGTGAGGCTAGTGTTTTGTCTGTGAGGCTAGTGTTTTGTCTGTGAGACTAGTGTTTTGTCTGTGAGGCTAGTGTTTTGTCTGTGAGGCTAGTAATTTATCTGTGAGATTAATATTTAATTTATGAGTCTAGTGTTTTGTTTGTGAGACAAGTGATGTGTGAGATGTTTAGTCGGTGAGAGTGGTGTTTTTCCCACAATATATCAAGGGAACATGCTGGTATTGTCAAACTCCCTATATAGGTTTGACCTAACTTTGAAAATGGCTGACATTTGAAAATGGCTGACAGCCAACTCCCCCCCGGTTAAACTCTTCCCCCCAACCAAAGTCACATTTCATCTAAAATTGACACTGGTAGCTTGTGATTTGCCTAAACATGTGGCTTCAGATGCCATTAGCGTCCAAAAGACTTCCAGGTATGCCTTGTTAAGGTAGTAAACCGGCAGGTCAAAAAAACCTGTTGAAAATGTGAACCTTGAGAATTATTTAAAGGGGGGGGGGGGGGTAGACCATTTTGGTAAGGAGAGTAGACCTTTTTCTTTATCCCTAAAAATGTTCCCTTTCATTCTATACCCACTACCTGCATTTCAAGTTTCAATTCATTATTGACCATCTTGAGTTATTAGCCACCCATATCATTGTATACCTCTCAAGAAATGAATATACCCAAGTTGTTGTTTTTGTGTTTATGACTTTGGAGCTCCATAAATTCTGCATGCTTCGCTCTATGACCTTGATGTATAGCTCAAAAGATAGATCTCTCTGTGTGCTCTCTTTTGATACTTAAAACGGTTGCATAGATACAACCATACCCAAGTTACATGCAGTCAAAATTGGGCCTCAAAATCAGCCTGCCCAAGCTTTCTGTATTTCTAATTCCTAATTGGAAAGTGCAAGAAGTGTACCAGTGGCTATGGTCAAGCTGCTTGACCAAGTACTTACGTTTTAGCGCCTAATCAGACAGCTTGCGCTATGCGCTTGACCGCGTACTTACGTTTTAGCGCCTTATGAGTAGAGCCTCCTCTAGCAACTGGTACTAATTTCCACTTTCCAATTAGGAGTTAGAAATGCAGAAAACTTGGGCAGGCTTGTTTTTGAGGCCCACAATTTTGAATGCATGTTGGCTGTACCTATGCAACAGTGTTTAGTATCAAATATCAAAAGAGAGCATGCAGAAAGATCTATCTTTTGAGCTATATATCAAGGTCATAGAGTGAAGGCTATAGAATTTATGGAGCTCCAAAGTGCCTACAGTTTTTTTAACACTTTGTAAAAATATCATGTGATTTTAGTGTTGTACTTTTCAAACTGATTTACCAGGAAAGTGTAATTCATGCATTGATGTCACATAAAGCAGATGAACTCAGTCAAATTTTATCCTTAGTAAACAATTTAAAGCTCTTGCATTGCTCTGTATTTTGAGTTGATCGTTTTCTAATCCAGTCATTTTCTGACGAGATATAGTTGGTCACCTGACAGCAAAAATGAAATTGGGATAATGGGAGAAATATTCATAAGTTGTATCTGTAGATACTCTGACATCATCATAAATGACAAGTGTTGAAGACCTATGGTTTGGGTGCAAGAGCGTTTATAAATGACCTTTGTGGTTTTGCCCATATTTCTGCCATAGTTTATTGCAGCACGAATAATTATGGAAAGCACATACCTTTTGACAGAATTTTTGAAAATGAATGAAGTTTTTAATGTAAAAAACACACACAAGAAATGGTCGATTCCGTCCTTCCTTCTTCAAGTGCGTAACTTGCATACAACCATAAAAAACTTTAGTACCAGAAGACTACAAATCTACAACTGTAACTCACTCAATTGTGGTTAAAAGGCACTAGGTCTGGGATGGACTTTCCAGAGATGTTGTCACCGAGTGCCGAGGAGAAAAGTGCAGGAGGGTGTGTGGTGTCATACATACCAGCGTGGTATGAATCTCGGAGCGATTTTTCTCTCCCAGAGTGCTGCTTTCAGATTTAACGAGTACACAGAAAGCTACAAAATTAACACCAAAAGTGTATTATGCTTGTGGTAATCTGTCAATGGATTAGCATGAAGAAGCCTACGAGATTGACAATCTTTTACCACGTCTTCTGGATCGAGATCAGTTGAACAATGATATTCCATCATTGCAAGAGCGTTTAAACAATCCTGTCCCATTGTGCTGCTCAGTGAATTTGTATGTGACGCAGCATATGCTAATTGACCTCTTGCATTCGCAGCTGGTGACTAGAAGAGAAACACAGTCTGAAAAAGTGCATGAACATTGGAGTAGTCATCGCAGTCAATGTGATTGACAACTTTTTTAGGGGAATATGTCAAAGGCTCACTCTTTTGAAGTGACTCTTGACTTATCCAGCTATATAAGCTTGCTGTTACCCCGACCCAATCCTCATTGAACTAGAGCACTACTGACAAAATGGAATAGAATTCGAACTCGACTCTCTACTGCCGAGCTGTACTGAGGGTTAAGGTAAAGGTCAACACGGCTGTTCAGGCCTAAAGACCTTGCCACAAGGAACTATATGCAAACATGGAATCATGTGTGAACATTCTTAATAATGTGTCATTTCCTATCTCTATTTCCCTCCTACTTGATTGTATCACGTGCATGCATTTTGGTATGAGGGGGCGGGGGCTCCCCTCGTGTGTTGTCTTTTGTTGTTGGTAAAGGGATCTATTAGTGACGTTCTATATTGTTTTCAGTTCGGTAGTATTCTCAGTCAGTATAGGATTCCCCTGTCGAGTGTCTGCCTATCCTTGTGAGACGCTGAATTGCAGCTTAGTTACATAATCGAGTAGCTATCTATCTGTTAAAAGGCCCCTTGCTGTAAGCAGCAAGGTCTCTGACGCACCTGCGAGTCAGGACACAAAGCTTGATCCTTTGTTCAAGCAGTGTTCAGAAACATTGGTCCTTCGAGCCGGATCGTCTTGTTGCCAGAGCTCGTCCAAAGCATACGAGTGATCCGAACCTCAGCGGTGATTTGGCCGACTATCAGTTCCTCACCGTTTCTACTACACGCCCAGCTCACGTGCTACCCTACCGCGCTCAGGGTCAGTATCGATCATACAGCTTTACAACCTGTAACCTGCATCGTCGAGGTAGATTCCATTCTAGACACTATCTTCTCCAAGGAATTTATATTTTCGACACCTTACCTTATTTTCGCCACCTCGCACTTCGCACGTCACTGACTTGTGCCTCTCATCGTCCATCCATCTCCTTCTAATATTCGATTCTCTTCCAGTCCATCATGTATGGAGTGAGAGATTTCTCCAAGACAGAAGCCGAGATAAAGGTGGAGACCCTGCCAACCCTCAAGAAGAGGAGAGCAGCCTATCGACGCAGCTTCACAAAGGTGGAGAAGGTCCTTCAAGACCAGGGAGCCCGACACCTGGACACCCTGGATGGCGAGTGTATACAATCCTCCCTCGACCGCTTGGAGCTCGACATCACATGCAGCCAGGTCACTCAGGATTGCATCCTCAACCATCTTCCGGAGAACGAGCACGAAGCAGCCGAGGAAGAGAACGAACCACACGAGGAGAGGTCAGCCGACACCGCCAAGGGACTGAGGCGACTGATGGCAGCCGTGAAAGCAGACAGGCTGATCCGGAAGACCAGAGATACCATTGACGAACTCGCCCCATTGCCTTCCCTCTTGGACGAAACCTCAGCTACAGGGATGAAAGAGATTGGGACATACATCAACGACCTTACGAGCCTATGGGTAGATGCCGGAAGGAGGGACGAGATTATGGTCCTGATCAAGTACCTGAGAAAGGGGAAGGATAGTCTGACGACCAGACGTAATCAGGAATTGGAAGCCTTACCAAACCCCGCATTCAGTTCACCACCACGCAGGGCCAGTCCTACACTCTCCAGTTCCTTCCGACTTCCCAGGATCGAATTGCCCACCTTCAACGGTGATCAAGAGAACTGGCGGAACTTCTGGGACGAATTCCAGAACGCTATGAAGAAGGATCCCTTTCTCTCTGACACCGACAAACTGCATTTCCTACGCACCGTCATCAGGTGTGAGGAAGGAAAGGACATTGTATCCACTGCCTCCAGGGGCGGCAAGGACTACAGTGAAATCGTTAAGTCCCTCCTGATCAGATATGACAGGCCACGAGAAACATGTCGGATCATGTTACAGAGATGGATTCAGCACGCCTTGGACCCTTCGCACGATGGTCTAGGGAAAACCATGTCTCTTATGCAGAAGACCCTCACTACTCTAGAGGAGTACTCTGATTTTACTGTCCCAACAGTCATGTCCCTCATCATGGAGCTCAAGATGTCAGGAGCAATCTTTCAAGATTGGATGAAGGATACTTCGTCCATGAAGAAGCCTCCATCGGCCGAACACATAATGGATTTTGTGGAGCGCTACCGACGAGGATTAGCAGCCACAGGGACACCAATCAAGCCCACTTACAAGCCACGCTTCCCTGTGAAGAAGCCTTATCAGACTCCAGTCCTTCACATGAGAGAATCGTCAGGATGCAAGCTCTGCAGCAATGCAAGTCACTTCCTTTTTCAGTGTCCAGACTTTAGGAACATGAATATCGAACAGAGACAAATGACCTCTCAGAGGTTGAAGGCATGTGGCAACTGTTTGGGAGAAGACCACAGTTCAAGGAATTGTCCCAGCAAAAGGTCTTGCCGGACTTGCGGCAAGAGACATCACAGTCTCCTACATCGGCCAAATGCTCCACAGCAGCTCCAGCCACCCGCATCTGCGTCTTCTCTACCCACGAACACAGTCCAGTCGACTCACCACGTATCCATAACTGATCTTGTGTGCAACGCGACTACCGATTCAGTAACTATGATACTGGGGACCTGCGTCACCACCATCGAGCACCAAGGGAAGTTACAGAAGGCCCGAGCGCTGATCGATAACGGCTCAGGATTATCCTTCATCACTTCCAAGTTGACCAACACACTCAGGCTCAAGAAGATTGCAGAAACCACTAACATTGTGGCATTCCAGCAAGCCTCCACGCCCGTCAGCAAGTTCAAGGTGGACTTCACTCTATGCGTACCGAACGGGAGTGTCACCACACTGATGCCCATGAGAGCACTGGTAGTAGACACCATCACTGGGGATCTACCAGCAGGAGTTCTCACTTCAGTGCGGCGAGATCCCTACCTCGAGGGTCTGAAGCTGGCAGATCCCGACTTTGACAAACCAGGACGGGTGGACCTACTCCTGGGAGTGGATGTCCTTCCCAGGATCATGGGTGAGAAGACTGTGCGATCTACCAATCGACTACTGAGCGCCTCAGAGACCGTGTATGGATGGGTAGTGTCCGGACAGTGCCAATCTGACAGCAATGTACCGAGATCCCATCTGTGTCTGAAGACTCAAGCCGTAGACGAACAGACTCAGGACCTGCTGACAAGACTCTGGCAAGTGGAAGACGTCTCCTCAACTGACACTACGCGTACCAGGGACGAGCAGATGGCCCTGAATCACTTCGAAAGGACGCACATACGGCAGGAAGACGGCAGATATGTGGTCGAACTTCCTAGGAAAGCTGATGCGCTTTCACTCGGCTGCTCCCGAGATCAAGCTCAGCGACGACATCACCAGAACCAGAAGTCCCTCACCAGAAGGGGCAAGTGGTCAGAGTTTGCTGAAGCCATCCACGACTATTCCATCCGAGGACACTCAGAAAGGGTTCCATCAGCTGATCTTCTCAAGCCAGAAAGCGACTCTTATTACCTACCCACACATGGAGTCGTAAAGGAATCCAGTACAACTACGAGACTGAGGGTGGTTTTCGATGCCTCGACACACACATCCTCTGGCATCTCCCTCAACGATCAGCTGTTACCTGGACCTAACCTGTACCCACGACTCACAAGCATCTTGGTCTCCTTCAGGCAACATAAGATCGGGATGACAGCTGACACCGGAAAGATGTTTCGGGAGATAGCCCTAGCGGACAAAGAAAAGGATTTTCACCGCTACTTGATCACAAATGAAGACGGACATATAGAGGACTGGAGGATGACCAGGCTTACGTTTGGAGTCACCTCCTCTCCCTTTCTGGCCACCAAAGTCCTCCACCAGGTTGCCAAGGACCATGGAGAGGAGTTTCCGAAGGCAGCAGACATCATCTTATCCCAACTGTATGTGGATGACTGCATCACAGGTGCAGAGACTCTCGAGGAAGCAGTTGACAAGCGTGAGCAGATTAATGGACTCCTGCTACATGCTTGCATGGATCTACGCAAATGGAGGACAAACAACCCGAGACTCCTAGCCACCATTCCGGAAGACTTGAGAGAAAAGGAGACCACTCAGTTGATTGCATCTCCTGGTGATTGCCACAAGACATTGGGCATTCACTGGAATACGGCTAGTGACACTCTACACATCTCCACTCCAGCTGTCATTCTTGTCACACACCCTACCAAAAGGCAGATTGCTTCAGAGATTTCTCGAGTATTTGATTTACTCGGTTGGTTTGCGCCAGCCATTGTCGTGCTGAAAATCCTGCTCCAGAGTCTCTGGAAGCTAGGTATGACATGGGATGAGCCAGTTCCAGACGAAATAGCATCTACATGTAAGGCATGGCAATCAGAACTACAATGCATCACCAACCATCCGATCCCAAGGTGCTACTATGACCCAACCAAGGAGAAGAGGAGCATACAACTCCATGGTTTCTCCGACGTGTCTAATGCAGCCTATGGTGGTGTGGTGTATGTACGAACTCTATACAAGGACACTACAGTCTCAGTCAATTTGGTGATCTCCAAGACCAGAGTGGCTCCCATCTCTCCTCCGGGCACGACTCCTCGTCTAGAACTCTGTGGCGCTCAAGTGTTGAGCAAACTACTCGGCTTAGTCATGGAGTCTCTGGGCATAGAACTAAAAGACGTGTTTGCCTGGTCTGACAGCACCATCGTTCTGTGCTGGTTAAATACGCCACCAGGAAGACTCAACCCATACGTCAGTAATCGGGTGGGAGACACGTTGACCAGGATCTCTGCATCAAACTGGAGGTATGTTCCCACAGAGACAAACCCGGCAGATCTAGCCTCCCGAGGCGTCAGCCCAAGAGAGCTCTCAGAATCTAAGCTTTGGTGGCAAGGACCAAAGTGGCTACTGCAGGGACCTGAAGACTGGCCATGCAGGAACGACTGGCGTCGGAAAAATGACAAGCTACCCGAGCTGAGGACAACCACACTCACAGTGGGACCTCCAGCGAAGGACTTGATCACCAGATTCTCTTCCCACAAGAGAATGCTCAGAGTTCTATCCTGGTGTCGCCGATTTGGGATGAACCTCAAGAAACCATCAGATAAAAGACACAGGAGTTCCGCACTCACTCTGCAGGAGATCAAGGGATTGGAAATCATACTACTCCGACAGAGTCAGGAACGCTTCTTCTCAGAGGAAATCAGATGCCTCGAGAACAACCAGGAGTTGTCCAGGAAGAGTTCTCTGCTGCAAAGGAGACCTTTCTTGGACCCAGACCAGTTGCTGAGAGTGGGAGGACGCCTCAGACGCATAGATCTCGCCTCACAACAAAAACATCCTCTCATCCTCCACCGAAAGGACTACCTGTCTCAACTCATCGGTTGGCAGACTCACAGAGACGCTATGCACATTGGCCCCACTGGACTCATGGGAATCCTCAGTCTGGATTACCATGTCCTGGGCGCCAAGAACCTCACCAAAGACATTTCTAAGTCTTGCGTAAAATGCCAACGATTTTATGCAAGAACCACGGACCAGCTGATGGGCCAGCTACCTCCAAGCCGAGTCACTCCAGCACCAGCCTTCACTACTACTGGAGCTGACTTTGCTGGACCCTTCACCCTTCGGAAAGGACATACCAGGAAGCCAGTCTGGATTCCAGGATACGTTTGTTTATTCGTTTGTTTAACAACAAGAAGTGTACACCTCGAGCTGGTGATGGATCTCACCGTAGAAGCACTCCTAGCAGCCATTAGGCGATTCATTGCCAGACGGGGGAGACCTACCACCTTCATTACCGATAATGGAACAAACTTTGTGGCCGCCAGGAGAGAGCTAGAAGCAGTATACAAGCTACTCGATACCCAAGAAGCACACAAGTCTCTGAACCAGTTCCTGGCAGATCAACGCATCACCTGGCAGCACTCTCCAGCACGTTCTCCACATTTTGGAGGTATCTGGGAAGCCGGTGTCAAACAAATGAAGAGTCTACTCTACAAGACCCTCGGCACCCAGAAGCTCACAACCGAGGAAATGTACACCATACTTACCGAGGTGGAAGCAATCCTCAACAGTAGGCCACTCGTCCCGCTGGACTCTGCTCCAATGGACGGTGCTCAAGCACTCACCCCAGGGCATTTCCAGGTAGGAAGGTCTCTCAAAGCTTTACCACACACTTCGGATACAACTAGCAAAATCACTTCTCTACGGAGATGGAACCTCTGCAAACGGCTCGTACAAGACCTCTGGGAAAAGTGGAGTCAGGATTACCTACAACAGTTGCAAAAGTTCCAGCGTTGGAAACATCCAAAGCGATCAGTGCAAGTGGGTGATGTGGTTCTACTCAAAGATAGCGAATTGTTTCTTCGCTCCTGGCCTTTGGCAGTCGTGGAACAAGTGCACCCTGGAGAAGATGGACTGGTGCGAGTGGCTACCCTCAGGACCTCTAAGGGACTCTACAAACGTTCTATTACGAGACTGGTGCCTCTACTGGATCAAGAGCAGACAGCAGCCTCCCTGGCCCCGGAGGATGTTCAGGCCTAAAGACCTTGCCACAAGGAACTATATGCAAACATGGAATCATGTGTGAACATTCTTAATAATGTGTCATTTCCTATCTCTATTTCCCTCCTACTTGATTGTATCACGTGCATGCATTTTGGTATGAGGTGGCGGGGGCTCCCCTCGTGTGTTGTCTTTTGTTGTTGGTAAAGGGATCTATTAGTGACGTTCTATATTGTTTTCAGTTCGGTAGTATTCTCAGTCAGTATAGGATTCCCCTGTCGAGTGTCTGCCTATCCTTGTGAGACGCTGAATTGCAGCTTAGTTACATAATCGAGTAGCTATCTATCTGTTAAAAGGCCCCTTGCTGTAAGCAGCAAGGTCTCTGACGCACCTGCGAGTCAGGACACAAAGCTTGATCCTTTGTTCAAGCAGTGTTCAGAAACAACGGCAGTGGGTTTTTTTAATATCCCACCTCCCGAGGTTCCTGTTTACAACTAAACATGAGGAATCTACTTCCTGTCCAGAGCTGGTGATTCTCTGGGAGGCCAGGTTGTCGTCCCACGACCCTCCCTGACAGAATGTCAAGTTCTTTAGCCTGTTTCTCCACTTGCTGTCCCACATGTCCAGTTCAGTATAAAGTGCTCTAGAAGATGGTGTAGGTCATCTTCATAGCATTAAAAGGAGGGACAGTTGCATTTTTTGGGGGAGAGTGACCCACATGTATTTTTTCTCTTTTTCCCCCTTGTGGTTACCACTTTATAACTCCATAGATTCCGTAAACTTCAGTATGGACTTGATATATAGCTCAAAAGATAGGTTTCTCTTTGTGCTTTCTGTTGATACTAAAATATTTTTCATAAATATAACTATAGCCAAGTTACAGGAGCTACAAGTGGAGGGAACCTCAAAAACCTAAATGCCTGAATTGGTATGGACTTGATATATAGCTCAAAAGATAGGTTTCTCTTTGTGCTTTCTGTTGATACTAAAATATTTTTCATAAATATGACTATAGCCAAGTTACGGGAGCTACAAGTGGAGGGAACCTCAAAAACCTGAATGCCCGCATAAATATCTCCAGATTGTAAAGTGCTATGGAGAGTTGAAATTAGCACCAGTGGCTAGAGGAAGCTCTACTCTATTCAATTGTTTTCATTAGGCGCTAAAATGTAAGCACATGTACGTGGTCAAGTGCGCGGGTGGGAAAAGAATTTCGTTAAGAATCCCTCTAGCCACTGGTGCTAATTTCAAATCTTAACACTTTGCAATCTGGAGATATTTATGCGGCTAATTCAGGTATTCAGGTTTTGAAGTTCCCTCCACTTTAGGTCTATTAACTTAGCTATAGTTATACCTATGAAAAATATTTTAGTATCAACAGAGAGCACACAGAGAGACCTATCTTTTGAGCTATATATCAAGTCCATACCATGAAGCTTACAGAATCTACGGAGCTATAAAGTGGTAATAACAAGTTTTTTTTAAAAGTGCAACTGTCCCCCCTTTTAAGGATTCGTTAATTTACTGAGCCGTGGTTGTTGAGTATGGCCAGTTATTTACTTGTTCCATGAACTCCACAATGCAATGAGAGAAGATTCAGCATCAAATCGAACTTCAAGTTCAGAAATCCGGTGGAATATCTCGTGATATTCCACAGCATTTTCTGCAGGAACATTCTGGGAATGCAGGAAGAAAATTGGGGAAATGATGCTGCCCGTTTGAAACATGACGCATCAATGCCAATGCTTTTACTCAGGACAAGGACACTATCATATACAAGAGCACAAAATGAGTTACTGAGCAATTTTTTTCAGAGTGCTTTTTGCAGCCTCTACATCTTTGCACACAGCTACGTCCACATAGTGGCCTTGCAACTTTACACTAAGCCATTTTGTATAACTTCTGTGCGCTGCAATAAGTGAGAACTGGGGCATAACAAGAAACAAGGAATGGCTGACCGAATCTCTCTGTTCTATTCTGCCGGCCGTTAACTATACCTTCCAAACAACTTTGTGTTGGTGTAAATAGGCTTCTAATGCCTCATGACATTCGACCCAATAAGTTTGGCCCATTTCCTTCTCTTTTCTTCGGGA
This sequence comes from Cladorhizidae sp. MBARI D1340-BT2, assembly GCA_028752905.1. Lineage (NCBI taxonomy): Eukaryota > Metazoa > Porifera > Demospongiae > Poecilosclerida > Cladorhizidae > Cladorhizidae sp. MBARI D1340-BT2. The sequence continues at coordinate 19,450,253 of JAQNBH010000015.1, forward strand.
AATACATCAGCAAGCCATTTCTCCAAGACGAATTGCCACTTGGGTGAGTTGCTGGAAGGGAAAAAATGCGACACACCATCCAAATGCATCATTTTATTCACCTTACAAACCTTACAAATGCTACTACATTTCATGGCAGACAGATCCTGTGTGGTACCCAGCGAGTGTACAAAACTTTTAGGGTACTTCACATTTACCAGGCAGCCATAAGGGTGGTAGCTTCCTGGTTTTGCCAGCCATTACTCCAGCTCCATCATATGCTTGGCCACGAAGTAACTGAAGAGTAACACCTGGTTAGTTCCTGAGTTCTCCTGTGCAACTCTTGCCAAGTCCTTGAAGGAGTCTGTAGCTGATCCCTGGATGACTCTAATAGCAAAGCAACTAGGTATGGTATGCACAGACTTGCGTAGTGTTCAACAATTAAAAAATATTATAACTCTCAATAAACTCTCAGTTGACATAATAACATTTATAATCTCCTTCTCAATAATCAACTTCAAATTGTATTCACTCAATGTTTCGACTAGATGCTCTAGCCTTCATTATTCCTGATGAAGGCTAGAGCATTATTCCTGATGAAGGCTAGAGCATTTAGTCGAAATGTCAAGTGAATACAATTTGAAGTTGATTATTGAGAAGGCGATTGTAATATTACAATAACCTTCTCAATAATCAACTTGAATTTTTACTCTCTCGACATTTCAACTAGATACTCTAGCCTCCGTAGGAACTTATTCCTGATGAAGGCTAGAGCATCTGGTCAAACATCAAGAGGTCATTGTAATTTTATTATGTCAACTAAGAGCTCGTTGAGAATTTAAAAAAAGAGTTAGATAAAGTGTTGAATAGGTGATTCATTTCTGCTCAGTGATTTGCTGCAGTTTAGTTTGCCACAATGTTGAACTGTAAATGATGTGATAAACAAACAACAACAACAACAAAAACAACAAAAACTATAAACAAAGAGCAAAAATGTTTTATATTTGACTGTAGAGAGGAAACAAGTGTGTACCCATATAAACCACAAGCAGTTAGGCCACCCTTTACCATAAGTAATGGGTGGGTGCTGGTCATGAGATGGAGCACCTTTGAACCTCCTAGGCCTATATATTGTTACCAGTATATAGCAGCTGTGTATTTTCTCTTGAACGTTGGCCCTGAGGAGACTATTATTTTTGTGCTTCATTGCAATGTCTCGACGTTATTGCAGCTGGGCTACCAATTGGCAAGACCCTGTACATGGGTTTCTATAGCAACGAGACTGTATGGGACAGAGAAGATATAAAGGTAAAAGCAACTACTCCTAATCCTCATAATGCCATTTATTGACCCCTCCCATATTCCATCTCTCCCTCCATCCACCTGCCCCCCATCTCTTTTCGAACTGAGCAGCACCAGTCAGGTGACGTAATCCCTCAAACCTATCACTTGGTCCAGTATGTCAATGGAACAGAATGTGAGATCACCAAAGCATCACGCAAGACTCTAGTGAAGGCAAATTAGATCATTAGTTGTTAAACAGAAAATCGTTCTCTTCTATTTTTTGTTATGTAAAGTGAGTAAGAATTATTTTGAATTATTTTTCTATGGCACATAAATAGATTATGTGCAGTGCATAAATTTATGCTATGCTAGGATAGGATATAAATAGATTATGTGCAGTGCATAAATTTATGCTATGCTAGGATAGGATATAAATAGATTACGTGCAATGCATAAATTTATGCTAGGAGGGATAGGATGCTTTAGTCCACATATTATTCAAATATTTAGCACAAATGTAATCTGGATTACCAATGTATTCACCGTCGCATTGTTTCCTTCTTTTACAGAATAAATGCTTACCCTTCACTGTATGTTATGTCACATGCAGATCACATGTGCAGTGAGCGGTGCTGACAGACTAGCAGAGGTGCAAGAGGTGGACACGTGCAGCTACGTGGTCCAGATCCACACCTCCCTGCTCTGTAGTTTTCCCTTCTTCAGAAAAGTTCAGCATGGGAATGCCCAGGTCATCATGTGCTCACCTCTCATCTCTGAGAAGGAATACGAAATCTACCTCGGACGTGAGTTACAAAATCAATGCTTGGTGTACTACATCTGAGACGAGTTACAAAATCAATACTTGCTGTACTGCACGAGTCACAAACCAATGGCAGTTTCCTGCAATTCTCAACATTCAGCTCACCATTCTTGGTCATGCCGAACGGAAATTTGTTTGGAAAAAAAGAAGGGCTGGACTTATGATGTCATCTTCTGAAGAGGATGTTAGCCAAACTATTGGACTAAGAAAATGCTCTGTGCTGCTGAAAAGCAATAGTGGTTTACGAGCAGTTAGGAAGTGATAATCAGAGTCCATCCAGAAGTCTGGATACACACATATATATATATAGTAGACTAGTAAACTCTCAATAAACTCTCAGTCGACATAATAACATTAAAATCACCTCAATAATCAACTTCAAATTGTATTCACTCGATGTTTCGACTAGATGCTCTAGCCTTCATTATTCCTGATGAAGGCTAGAGCATCTAGTTGAAACGTCAAGTGAATACAATTTTAAGTAGATTATTGAGAAGTTGATTTTAATATGTAGTAGTAGTCAACAAGTCTCCAGCCTCAACAGTGACCACCATGCTTACAGTAGAGGCCTGATGCAGTGATGCTATCAATGATATTTGTCATGAGGTATCCACCTCGGTAGCCCAACTCACATCTCTGGCATGTGATTTTTTTGTTTGTTTAGAATCTTGTTTAGAATCTTTACTTGTTTGCTTTGTAAAGGTAACAAGCTGCGGATGGATGAGGAGAAAAGTGTGGATGACAATAAACTGTCTAAAGATGAAGCTGTTTCATCATCGCTGGACAAAGAAAGTATTGACAATAGGTAATTGATTCAAGTATCTGAAAGATGAACTGATAAAAAAAATCCTGATGTTAGTGAGGAGGAAATGTTAGTGAGGAGGAAAAGCCATTGAAAAACACAAACATCTCAATAAAAATCAGTGCCTTTACCAGTTAGTCCATAGACTGGCCGGTGATAGAGATGGCAAGTGGGACAGCTTTGTCTTGGAGGAGACAGTGATGGAGGGAGAAGAGAAGAGCAGGGTGTCTTGGATCATCTGGAGTTGGATAGTGAATCACTAGCTAGCCTTGAGGAAGAAGTGACAAGCAAAGTGAAGGAGAAGTTATCAGAACTGGGTCTTCCCAATGAAGGCGGGGAAAGTCAAGCCCCCCCCCCCCCCCCCCCCCCCTTTTTTTGTTTGTTGATTTATAAGACGGTTTTCATCCTTTATAATGCCAGGAGGAGTTGAGGTAAAGCTTAAGATTATAAATCCACTCAAACAAGGCAGGGCTATATATATATATAGTGTAGAAGATGGTTTGGAGGAGGTCAAAAATACTAAGAATGAGAAAGCTCAAGAAACTCTACTGGACATACTGGTATATAAAGAGAATTAAAAGGTGATGCAGTAACTTGGATATCAAAATACAACTACCTTGTGTCTATGTCCAAGTGAGAAAAATTAGTCATATTTGCTAATTAGTCATGAGCTATATATACTAGAGCTGTGCACTTTTGTTAGCTCTTCTCTAGCCACTGCATCTAATTAACATATCATGTTTCAGTTCCTGGAATGACTTGTTTTGCAACATAAGTAATACAAGTGAGGTTGATGTCAGCTGAGCTCAAATGACAAAGAAATGAAGGCATCTATAGTAACCATATATGACTTCCTCCACCCCCACCCATCTTTTCCCTTCCTTTGGGGTGGGGATATATTTATAATGCTCAAAGTGTAGCTCGCACTGGGAGACCATACAAAAAAACCCAATATTTTGTCGCGACAGTTCTTGTTTCTCCTCTGAAAATATATAGCCATTATGAGTGCTTCACATTATGTTTGTGTCCCTCTCCAGGCTGCCAGCCTTGAAGCAGAGGAGAAGGCCATGATGAACTTGCAAGATGCATATAATTCAGTTTGGAATAGCGATCAAGATGAACAAAGAAAGAAACAGACTTGACATAAGTAGACAATTGTATGATCCTTCAGTGCATGCGTTCACATAATCATGTAACTAAAGTCAATTGCATTGTGGCTGAACAGTTTCATGGCTGAACAGTTTCAATCCCCCTTTTCAATGGGTTGGAGTTTTTGAGTCAAAGTCCTCGAAGGTGTGCAGCATTACACCAAAAAAGTGGGGGGTGGGTGGAGCCTCAAGACAAGACTAAAGAAATTGGTTTTATATATATATACTTATATATATACTTGTATACACAAAAATATAAATGATATTGAATTGACTTGCCAAATAAAGAAAACAAGCACACCCTTCTTTTTTCTTGTAAAAAAGAAGTTTTTGTGGACAATCATATTTTTAATTAAAACATTTCCCCCTTATTTCCACTCTTGACAAAATACCAAGCAGCAAATTGCATCCTAAAGAGTAAGCATGGGAAATAATTGTCACTAGAATTGCTTATTTAAGTGCTGACAGAACTATTGGACGTACTACCAGTTATCTCACTCCTTTCTGGGAGCACTCCTATTTCACAGTTAGCTCGATCACTCCTTGATAAAGCCTGGACAAACTTGTAATATGACGTGTACGTCAGCTCACCAATAACTTCCATCAGTACCTGCATGCTGGGGCAACACTTCCACGGCTCTTTTTCAAATTTCATGCACAAACTCTTCACAGCTTCTATAAACAAATCTGCATTCAGTAGCACTTCAGATAAACTCTGCGTGTTAATTCGTTTACAGCTTGCCACACTGCACACAGAGCTTCCTGTTTCTTGTGTATCAGAGGTAGAATTGGATTCTGTACTTGGTACAGATATGACAATAGCACTACTAGAGTTGAGGGCGTCTAATGAGATCAGATCACTGGCAATCTCTTTGCAAGCACACTCACACTGCTCCAAGAAAGACTCGTAGTAAAACACAGTTTGGAAGGTGTAGAGGAAATCAGAAAAACTCACTGTGCTCTCTGTAATGTCGAAACTGAAGATCACCCTGCCTACTCTCAAAATTACATCAGAAGGAAAGTCGTGACATAGTAATCGAATGAGTGAGAGATACTCAGTTACCTCCATCAAGTTCACTTTCACAGCCACTTCTGAATAAGTGTTCCAGAAACACTGGATAAAGAATGCTCGGTTGCGAGGAGTTAAAGAAATGAAGGAATAGTCTCTAAACAGAACATGTGTGCCTTTCTTTATGCTTTCAAAGTACTCGGCCAGTATTTCATAGGGCTTGGTTTTGAAGTCTTCATCTTTCCTCTCCAACAAGAATAGCACAGCATCTTCAATATAAGCCATGACGTGGTGCTTCTTCAGATAAAGCTCAACATCAGAAGACATGTTGTAAAGCAACCTCTCATGATTTTGAGCACACCACAACCTGTGCGCGACAGAGGAGTGGTATTCTTTTCCCCCACCCCAAGGCCCTATATGATAATGAATAGCGCCATCAAACTGTATTTGCGCAAATATGAAATTAAACTTGATTGGACTGTCCCAAAGCAGTCATTTCCTCGCCAACCGAGTGTTGTGTTGTTGTGGATACAATACTTGGCAAAGGGTCGTCTACACACAACCGTTAGAATTGAAGAGCAATACATGGAATCTCCTCCAAGGACTCGCAGGCGTACCTTCCCCAGTGCTCATAGTAGTTTTGACAGAGTCTCAGTGGACTTTACCACAGCTAAAGATGACTTTTATATGAGAGTGCCCTTGGAAACGGTGAAAATAGGTTCATGGAAGTACGTATCCTCAGAATTCGAAGACATTGAGTTACTCTATGAGCTCAAGTCCTCGAATCTTTTAATCAGCACGAACGTGAGAGGCTCTGGTGATGGTGCTCCAGCCATATTCCGTATCAAGAGCATTTCTGCTGCAGACCTATCCCTGGTCAGTGTCATTCCCGGCTCTCTTGAAAGCATGGTGGCTAGACTCGTTCTAGAAACTGATCAAAAAATGTCGTACACAACTAAGACTGCCACCACAAGTGGGAATGAAAAAGAAGAGGAGTTTCTGATACCTACAGATACTCAGGACCTTGGTGTTTGTATTATAAAAATTACAGCATCTGTGCATGAAAGTGGTCACCTCAGGGATATGTTGCTTTTCTTGAAAGACCATCGACCTGATGATGTGAATCCTAATTCCACCAGCTTGTGTCCTCAATCTTTAAAGGAGACTATTAGCAACCAGTCCAGTAGTATTGACACAGAGGAAACAAAGGAAGGGGAGCATCACGAAAAGCCACACTTGGCATTTGTGGAATGTTTGCCGTACTGGGTCATGTACATCCCATGGATGATGTACTCGAAGAAAACCAGACACTTGCTACAGCTTGTAATCTTACTGTATTCCATATTCACTGTTTTCTGGGCCCTGTGGCAGCTGTACCGCCATGTCGACGTCATCCACGTGGTGATGCAGCCCATTATTGATGCATTAAAGCTCTACCTTTCCTCTGTCATCGAGTTATTTGATTTGTTGTTTGCGTTGTTCACATTGTGGTGGCACACCTACCTCAGCCCACTTAATGTCCTCTTCACGCAGCTGTGCACTCCCATCTTCAATCTGGCCATGCAGTTTAAGGCAATGTTTTCCCCATTCTACATTTACCTTGCTCTGTCCCAACTGCTGCAAAAATCTGGCCTGATATTGGCAACTAAGAGCTTGTTCCACTTGATGAGCACTCTGTTCTACATATCCGGCAATGTAATATTCTCACTTGCACGAGTGCTCTATACCCCCATTGGTTTTCTGTGGCAAACCATCCTCAATTCTCGGATTACAGTGGCTTCTTTGGACTTCCAAAACATGCAACTCAAATGGATGATCAACCTGATAGTAAGCAGCACCAGTTCAATTGTCCGAGGCCTTGCCAAGGTTGTGGGCTACCGATTACAGGAGCAGAAAAAGAAGAAGGCCATGATGGCATCGTCTACCTCCATGGCAAGTCCTTCCAGCAGCCCCACCAGTCCTCTGGGTTTGAGGAAGCGACACAGCACCATGCAACTCTATCCCGTTACAAAACAAAATTGACCTGTGCTCAGATACAAAACTTGGCAGCTTTTCAGTGCATACCAGATTGAGAAACAGTTACATTGTTTATGTAATAGCAGTGTTAGTATACTTATAATAAACAACCATCACGTGCATTCTGTCCTGTTCATCACCATGTCATTCATCGATTCGCTTGCTTCTTCAACATCCCATATATCTTTTCTTTAAGCCACTCCTTGTTGTGTGGGACGTACGTGTTGCTCGACGATTGATGGCTACAATGGAAGTCAAATTTACTATTATCACAGCCACAAAGTGGTACAAGTGAATTATTTCAAGTAAATTAAGTAAGTAGACATTTCTCCTCCCATCACTCCGGAGCATACGTATACACAAAGTTTCACACAGATGTATACAACTGCACTTTAGATGAAGAATATTTAAACAAAAATCTAGTTGTTAGCACATATTTTTAACAGCTGGCAACAACTAACTATGCACTTAATCTACATGCGTAAATGCAATCACTATTCCGGTGTACAATCAATATAGGTACTAGGCCAACTAAAAATGGTGACAACTGAACTGTTGCAGCAGAACACAGCCTGGAAAGCATTATATGCGGATACAAGTCCGTCTGATCCCCAGTCATTGGAGAAATACTGACTCTCGAACAAGAGGAAATATTCACAACATGTGTCATCATGTGAAGTTTGAACCAACGGAGTGGGTGCCTAACACACATATTATACATCCACTTCATGAGTCTTTTTTACATTATTAAATCTTGGACAATAGACCCAAGGGAAAGATCTTTGGGGGTAACATACCATAAATAGAGGCAATCAGCACTACTTTTCATTAGTGACTATTCCTTCCACCTGTAAGCAGTGGTCATAACTATGTCTCTTGTCCAAGGGTCAGTATTTCTTTTATTGCTAGTTACCAGACAGACTTATAGATGTGATGTCCAGGTGTGACACTCCCCATGCTTGCCCCACAAAAGTTAAATCGTCTGCCATTCTTCCAGCTAGCCTGTTCCACAGCATGCCTACAAGAAATGTAGGTCTGCACATGGGCACTGCTTACTAAGCAGCTGCGCAGCATTTACTATGCTGACTGCTGCTTAAAAGAGTCAACCTTGGAATGCTGATGGTCAAAATACTGGAGAAATTGTTCTCAGAGCTGCTTAACACAGACAGGATCAATGCAATTACAGGTAGAGTAGGCAAGACTGGGAAACTGATTCTAAATGATGTTCTACTTTCTTGTTGGGTAGTTGAAACTAAAATGTCAGACAATTCTTGGCATGTACCCTTGTGTATAGCAGGCTTGGATTTCTAGGGCTATGGATAAGGCATGGACCTTTGTATATAGCACACTTGGATTTCTAGCGCTTAGGCTAAGGCAGGCACCTTTGTATATAGATAGCAGGCTTAGATTTCTAGGGCTACTACTAGGGCTAGGGCATGCACCCTTATATATAACAGGCTTGGCGCTTAGGCTAAGGCATGCCTTTGTGTATATAGCACACTTGGATTTCTAGTGCTTAGGCTAGTGAAGGGACACCTTCACAGCACACTTGGATTACTAGGGCTTGGGCACACACTTCTAAGATATGTACTGTCGCAGCTTGGATTTCTTCAACTAATTCAAGCTGATCTCTCTTATCTTACTTCTTATCTTACTAGGGCACACACTTCTAAGATATGTACTGTTGCAGCTTGGATTTCTTCAACTAATTCAAGCTGATCTCTCTTATCTTACTTCTTATCTTACTAACACTAACAGAAAATGAATTACCGGCAAAAATAATTTCAATGTGTGAAAAATTGGGCATGTCAATTTTCAATTTACGAGGTTGGCATTTGGTTACTGACTGCCACTTCCTGTCAACGTTTCTGTACTGCATATCCTCTAACACAGACGGCCATTAATTGTAGCCACATTAGCATAGTCTTAATTATTACTGGAATCGTCCCTCCAGCTGTAACCTTGTCTAAAATAAGAGCAGTTTCGTAGAAAAATCGAGAATGAAAAAGTTGTGTCAGGCCAGGTCTACTACAAAACATCAGCAAAGAACTCCATCATGGAGCACTTTCTAAAAGTCAAGGGATTTAGAATGTTTCCCAAGGTATAGGTTCCTGTGTAGCTTTCCTCAGCACAACTGCCAGAAATAGCAGAATCAGCCAGAAAGAGACCATTGCTAGTTGTGATTGTTACCTTGCTTTTTAATTTTATGCTCTCTCAACCAGGAATTTGCAAAGTAGTAAAATTGTAAAACTGTCATTTCAATAGTAACTGCAGGTAGATATGACTGAAATAATTAGCGACCAAGGTCCCCTAGTTCAATAGCAGGAATGTGGGAACTTCCACAGATATTGAGAAGTTATTGACTTAAATAGTGTACCCGACAAATATGGCTCAATTGCAGGAGGTACAAAACTGTTTGATGCTTTCTTATTAATGAGACCCCTTAATATCGGGACACACATGTACACTTGTGTTATCGGTACGAGACAAGTTGCTCTAGTATCTAAATGCTGGGTGTTATGCAAGGACTTACACCATGCAACTCATGTCATAGATAGTGTCGACAAACTTGAACAGCTCGCTAATGTCGTAAGTGATGGAAGGCGTGTGAGGATTCATCTGTCTCAAATATTCCTCGTAAATCTTGCATATACCTTAAAACAACAATAACAAAAAAACAGCTAATAAACACTGCCATCAAAACTATTCCAATCACCTTCAAAGCATTCATGCTCAGTTTCATAGTCGGTAAAAGTTCTTGATTCATGTCCTCTGGTGGGCTGGAGGAGAAGGATTGTGTGAGGCTGCACAAGGAATATATACGTAATCACAACGTCTCACAACCTCGCACAAACAAATAGGGGAGGGGGGACGCCTGAAATTAGGAAGTTACCATTGCAAATCCACACAGCAACTGGGAATTCTAATAGAAGCGCATTGTAACAGCATCAAACCACGCCCTTGGTTTGTGATTTGAATTTTCTGCGTTTTCTTTTTGGACAAGTGTCGGGAACCTCGTGGTAAATTTACCTTTTAAGTGTCTGGGACGTTACGATTGCGTGCAAACATGGTATACTTCGTAAGTGTTAGCGGCTTTTAGCTTCAATTAGAGGAAATACTGCGTAGCTAGCCGGCTAGTTAGCTAGGTAACCTGTAACAACCCCATTTGTTCGTTCTTTCTCACAATTTAGCCTCCCCTAACACCAGAAAATGTTGTTTGGGACTCGGAAGAAGAGGAAGACGGGTTAGCAGATCAGACACCACTGGAACTTAAGTGGTGAGTTCCGAAGAGCATGAGAATATTAATATGTCGTTTTGGATCAACGAGGAAACCTACATGCAATAATACAAACCAGCTGCTTTAAAATGCCCACATGCCCAGATAGTTTTTCATAGATGCATTGCTGTACCCCTGCCCTTAGCTCGAGACACTATTGTTTGTATGGTGGTAGTCCAGGATTGGCTTGCTCAGAAATGATTACAGATGCCTGGACCTGGGACTTCTTTATTTTTATCATGGAGTAATATGCTAGTTGCTAAGCTGGAATCTTACATTTATCACATTTTTGTTAAGCACCTATTTTACTAAAGATTCCAGTCTTTATTTCTTAAAATCGACCATGGCTCATATCTTCTTGGATTTTTGCACTGCTGGTGAGTAGATGCATTTGTAGATGGGATGTTGATATCTCCAGGCTCTGATCTGCAATCACCATCCTTCTAGTTAGCCCAGTGCATGCACTGATGATTCAAACTAATGAGAAACTGATTATGGCTATGCATTCGTGCTTGTGTTAAATAACTGCTCGGTATTATCTTGATGATCAATCGCCCTACAACAACCAGCATCCCAACATCTTAATGATCGAGATCACACCATGTTCCTGTCTACCCCAAGCACTAGCTGGTGCCCAAGCCTTAGAGTTTACTATGACTGCTTATTGCACATTCAGATGCAATGAAAGGTGGCTCACCATGACACCGTGAAGGGTGGCTCACCATGACACCGTGAAGGGTGGCTTACCATGACAGCATGAAGGGTGGCTTACCATGACACTGTGAAGGGTGCTCACCAAACTAAAAAAATTTTTTAAATTTGTTGCTATAAAACAACTAATAAACCACTTCACGAAAATAAAAAAATATAGAAACAAATATTAATAATTAACATCTATTTGTTCATTTATTGTATAACTACAAACAAACTTATCAGGTTCTTGTCTTCTTCTTTGCAGGACTCGTGTAAGGGAGTATGAAGTTGCTGTGTGCTCACTCCCTGGTGATAGATTGGATGGGGCCAGGAGAAGCTTGGTGGCGGACCTCGGTAAGGCAAAGAATCGCATTGGGAAAGGAGGACTAGGGGAAACGGAGAATTGGAACTAGGGGAAAGGGAGAACTAGTCCAATGAGGGAATGATTCATAAGTTATGTAGCTCCATGACGTGCATGATATAAAGGGACACTCTTTGAGGAAGGCCTTTGGGTGGGGAAGTGGCCCTCAAAAGTGCAAAATCAGAAGTCTAGGGAGCTAATGTGTCTCTGCTTAACTTCCACATGGTCCATTTATATAATGCCTATATCGGTGTGCTTCCTTGTGGCACTAAGATTGTCGGTGTAGGTGTAACTGTACCAGATGCATTCACCCTAAGGCAGGATAAGTATCCATGGCTACCATTAGGTTTCTCACGACCATCTAGGACGTAGGAATCGGGTGACATCACAAATTTGTTGAGATTTTTTAATCCCTACTTGGGTGCACGTATCATTGATGTGGTTATACCAATACCCACATTTTTTGTGCATGTGTCAAGATGAGAATAATCTTCTCAATGATCAACTTGAAATTGTATTCTCTCGACGTTTCGACTAGATGCTGGCCTTCCTAGTCGAAACATCGAGAGAATACAATTTCAAGTTGATTATTGAGAGAAGGTTATTGTAATGTATGTTAACTGAGAGTTCATTGCTTAGAAAATATTATGTTAATAGTCAACCATGATCCGTGTGGAAGTTGCAGAACTCTCCAGCTAAGCCGGGACACATATTTTGGGAGGGGGGGAGCTTAGATTTCTACTTTTGATGGCAACTCCCTGTTATTAGCTAGTTACTGAAGTAGGTTAGCTTGGCTAAGGCACAGTGTCAGGGTGACTGATGTTGATCATCGTTATGTAATGCACACTAACCTGTGGGATGGTGACCCGCTCATTTTTAGGTGGACGTACGAGCTGTAATAATAATAGATTTATTTACATCAACTTGCTTGTGTGGGGCTCGCTTGGCACCTACGTGTATGACCATCAAGAACTTTGTAACTGAGGTCCCCAGGTTTGGGGTAAACTTATACTTGGCGCCAAAAAATGGAATGAGATTTATTTCAATTGCAATGAAGCTATGGAGCTCCAAGATTGGGTCCTCCCCAAAAATTCCTATTTCACCTAGTGCCCCCCCATTATCCAAAAGATTGCTCGCCATTTCATCTACCATTAGTTCCGCTAGTTTCATTAATAAGAAGCAAGGAAGAAGAGGAAGAAGAGGGTAGAGGGAGGAATTAAGCATGGCTGAACACAATCTCTCTTTCATTTTCTGTCTTACCTATTTGTGGGTCAGTTACGCTGTAATGCTCCAGACCATGGATTCCAAGAAAACTCTTGGCTGATGTCGTCAGTGACTGACATGTCGGCTTACAGAGTGTCCTTGGACATGTTTGCTTTGCACAAAACTCCCAGCAGAAACTGTAGCCATTATACAACCTTCTAGTAGTGATATTGAAGGAGAAACTGTAAAGCTAGCTCAACAAAAGTACTTCTTGATCTGCTAAATCAAGATGTGCTTTTAATTATAAGAATTGGTAAAGGGATACAACATGGAAAAGATAAAGGGGAAAAATTAATTAAAATGTGCCTATTATCGAGGTGTGGGTATGAGTCACTTATCTTAACTCAGTTTGCATGTTAGATTTAATTAGCTCTATATTCCGTAATGTCCCGTTTCACTTGCCTATTCACCAGAAACTATGAAGGAAGCGAAGATCAATGATGTCTATGTCATGTGCACCGAAGTTGAACTGCGCCGGTGAGTTTATTAAAATAATAATAATATTTTTTAAATTGAAACTGGTGACTAAAAGATGCAACATGAAGTCTCTTGTGTGTATAATACATAGCAGAAGTAATAAACGATTACTTTCCAGCTGAAATCAATAAGGGGGGACAAACTATTTTTTTAGTAAAGTGTTATAAAAACTTGTGGTTACCACTTTATAACTCCATTGATTCTGCAAACTTCATGGTATGGACTTGATATATAGCTCAAAAGATAGGTCTCTCTGTGTGCTCTCTTTTGATACTAAAATATTTTTCATAGGTATAACTATAGCCAAGTTACTGGAGCTAAAGTGGGGGGAAGCTAAAGTGGGGGGAACCTCAAAAACATGAATGCCCGCATAAATATCTCCAGATTGCCAGTTAAATTAGCACCAGTGGCTAGAGGAAGCCCTACTCTATGCAACGACCTTTTGCTAAAACATAAGTATGTGGTCAAGCACGCGGTTTGGAAAACCGTTTTAGCGCTTAATGAAAAAGGTCGTTGCATAGAGTAGGCCACTGGTGCTAATTTCAACTCACTAGCACTTGGCAATCTGGAGATATTTATGTGGCAAAATCAGGCATTCAGGTTTTTGAGGTTCCCCCCACTTTAGCTCCAGTAACTTCGGTATAGTTATACCTATGAAAAATATTTTAGTATCAAAGAGAGCACACAGAGAGACCTATCTTTTGAGCTATATATCAAGTCCACACCATGAAGTTTGCAGAATCTATGGAGCTATAAAGTGGTAACCACAAGGGTTTTTTAACACTTTACTAAAAATGGTTTCGTCCCCCCAGGATTCTCTTTAAATCAACTTTATGTTTTTAGTGCTAGCGTCAACCAAAATACTTCTTCGGATTTCCCCTGATGAAGACAGAATTATTTTGTTTGGAACGCTGGAAAACAAAAGGCTGGTTTAAAGGGAGTCCTTAAACATTTGCTTGCATGTCAACAGATTTACTATGTTCATCTATTACAGGGCAAAGGCAGAAAATCTGCTGGAGGAATATTGGATGAGAGGTTTTACTGTTCACAACTACCCATTAGAGAATGAGCAGGTCCCCACCATGGAAACGTGCCTGGAGCTTCTGACTGATCTTTACTCCTCCCTCTACTCTTCCCTGAAGCGAGGGAACAAGGTTGCCATCCAGTGAGTCCAAAATGTGTCGTAAGGGAATTTGTGTGTGTGTGTTGTGTGTTTTGGTGTAGAATAAGTTCAATGAATCGCTTTACCAGATAATGGTTAATTAAATCTATGCCAACATCTAGTATATGCATCTACTGTGAAACAGATTAGTGTTCTGACTTCAATGGTGATGACATGTAAAAGCAGGAAGGCTGATAGAATCTAATATCCCACTCTTATGCCTTACCAAAGAAACATTGATTGAAAATTGAAGAAATGTTGCTAGTTGCCATTTTCTGATTGCAGTTGCACTGATGGCTTGGGAAGGTCGTGTTTGGTACTGGTGCTGCTAGCCATGATGTTAGACCCGAACCTCCCAGGAATGATGGCCATCGAGAACCTCAGGCAATCACAGGGTCACAGGGCAATTCAGACCGTCAAGGTTCAATTTTTTTGGTTTTTATTTTTTTGTGTATATATATATACCAGGATTATTTATGCATAGTGTATATATAAATTGTATATATAAATTATATAGCATAGGGCATAGTGTATATATATGCATAGTTAGTGTATATATATGCATAGTTAGTGTATATATAACATGTATAATATAGTGGATTGGGATTATGTGGTTGTGAAATATTTTGTGGTTTAACCACAAAATGATCTCCCCAAAGATATTAAGAGAACAGGTCAAAATAAAACTAAGCAATCACCCACAGGAAGTATGTAGGTGGGCATTCAATTTCCTAGATTCCCCAAGCTACACTCGCAGATCCTGAGGTTGCCATGGATTTAACCACAAAATGATCTCCCCAAAGATATTAAGAGAACAGGTCAAAATATAACGAAGCAATTAAGCAACCACCCACAGGAAGTATGTAGGCTAGATTCCCCAAGCTACACTCGCAGATCCTGAGGTTGCCATGGATTTATTCAAGTTTGAAAATGGTATGCTCCCTTGCAAAGCCTGCTATATACCCAGTAGCAGATTGAGAGGTTGGAGTAACTGAAATAATTTTGGCTTACACCTATGTCGATCACACAACTGGTTGGTGTACCTCTCACTTCTCTACTTGTTGATATGTTAGCTGCAGTTAGTCCCCTTCACCATTCCTTTTAGCTTTTGCACAACAGGAAAGTGTGACTTGACTCAGAACAATCTTTTCAAGTGTGGCTTTTTGTGGTTAATTTGGCACACTATGAATTTATTCTCTCGGACAATTTCCCCCCCCCCCCTTTCAAACTAGAGCTCTGTAAATTTATTTTTCAGTCCACTATGTTAAATATGTATCCACTAAGCAGTATATACATGTGAATCCTGATCTTACCCAGGTTATTGTTTTGTTGTCTATAGCAATACAATTTCATCATGGACTTCCACAAGAATTTGGCTGACCTCAAGTTGGACCTTCCCTGCAATCTCATCAATTGAGAAGAAACAACCACAACTCATCCCTCTACCCTCCCCAATTTTATTCCCTTCTTTTAGTCATTTGCACTGTTGGTGGTGTTATTTAAACTGGACGTTATTAGTGCCTGTGTTGTGTGCTAGAAAATGATGCCTGGTCATGGCCTTTCTTTTGATACCATAAGTCTCATGATAACACCGTTCAGTTTCTCTAGTTTCTTCACATCCTGGAGTTGGTCAGTTCGGTACTTGATGCATTCTACATCATCTGTGATCTTGAGAACAAGAGAGGAATCGCAATGTCTGTACTTGACCACAAACCGTACCTAGAGAAAGAAGATGGTCAAGTACTCGTAACCTTCTTGCGAGTGTGGCGACGTGAGATTAACAAACACATAGTATACTCACGCGCCAAGGGTTAGAACGGTACAACTTTTCAGCAGCTCTGGCGAAGTCCTCCCATGTCTCGGCGTAAGGCATATTCTTCAACTCGTCTTCTGGTAAAGCTGACGATTCCTTTCCTGACTAGGATACGCTCACGTGTTATCAAGTTGAATTTTTGCCACTTCACCAAAATACAGGCGACTATGACGAGACATACTCGTAGAGGTAGCAAGAGGTCTAATCTTCCAGTAGCTACTCCATGGCGGGTACTAAAACGAGCCAAATATTCCCTTCTGGAAGAAGATGAAGGTAGTTGATTTGATAGTCGGTAAAGGATGATAGCGACCACTAATTCGTTACTGTCATGTGTCTTGCTGATACGTTTCGGATGGGTATACTGAGAATGTCACTTCAGA
Source organism: Cladorhizidae sp. MBARI D1340-BT2 (assembly GCA_028752905.1). Lineage (NCBI taxonomy): Eukaryota > Metazoa > Porifera > Demospongiae > Poecilosclerida > Cladorhizidae > Cladorhizidae sp. MBARI D1340-BT2. The sequence goes on from JAQNBH010000015.1 coordinate 19,466,737, forward strand.
AAGTGCAGCACAAATGCACTCCCATTAGCCATCATGCTGCATTCATGGGAAGTGACCCCCTCAACCCCCCTCAAATGCAGTGCACTATTTATTAGCTTGTGCTCTGGGTGAATGTTTGCACACCTTTTTGTGCAAAATGTCATGAGGGTTGTGGCAAAGAGTTGTGGCAAACTATTTATTGCATTTGACGGAACCATTTTGTTGGAACCTTTCTGTTGTGAGAGAGGTGGGCTAGCTAGTCTATTGTAGATCAGGACACACCCTTTGTAAATTGAATTTCTGAGGTCTGGCTGTCCCCAAGATAGCTAACCTGGGCTTGTTCCTAGGTATAACCCCTATCTCTTCCCTCCCCCCACCCATATTTGGAGATATATTATATATCCCTCTTATTAACCCTTCTGGAGGGATATTTTCAAGGGGTGAAATATTCGTGACTGACAGAAAAATATGCTTGGAAAAATGTTTGTGGATTTTGCAGCATACACGTATGCCTGGTGGAAGCCACACCAAGCTCTGCTGCTCATTATTTTTTTCCCATTTGCAGTCAGGGACATTTGGGAGGACCGGGGTGGCCTAAGCTCCAACCTCCTCAGCATGGTTGATAGTTTCACCTTTCCCCCCCACTTAACACCCCCCTCCCCCCCCACACACACAAATAATCCTCTGTCCATATTACTGGGGTTGTTTGAACTACATGTATATGTCGGCAACCCACTACTCTCATTAAGGAGGGGGGGGGGGGGGGGTGGGCACACCACTGCTGCTAGGTGACGAGGCTGACACAGCGCAGTCAGGGAGGAGGGATTATATTTCATTACAAGGTTCGGGGGAGGGGGGGGGGGGGGGGGGAATTGGCGGTAATTGTCTCTTTTAGCCCTGAATGCCCATGGTTGTCAATGCCCATGGTTGTCAATGCTCCTGTTTGCTGCCCTCTCAGATATTCCCTCTATGCTGTAGTAGTTGAGCATGTGCTGCCCCACTTAGTTGTTAGCGTCAGGCCATCCTGCTATCTTCTTAAGAGTCAATTCAATGTAGTCTCTCGTAGTCTCTCGTGTAGCCAAACTCTTGACCAAATGCTACACTAGGAAAGGGTCTGGGTAACTTGACTGGCAAGTTATTGCATCGGTGCATTTCGAGTGCGTGACCCTGTAGTTTGTTTTAGCGCTCACCTTAATTAATGGGTGTTGTTAAATAAACAAAAGCTGCAAAAAATATATATTCTGGCTTCGTTTTCCATTAGATTTGTTATTTTATTTAGCGCCACCGCCACCCAAGGTTAGTCGTAAAATAGACTGCAGTGTCACGCACTTGCTTTGTGTGGCAGTGGAGAACAGATCCGCGGCATTCAGTTGCTCAGGTCCTTTCCTAGCAGTGTTTGGTAAAGGGTCAGTGTTTGGTAAACGGTCTGGCTATGTGAGACGAGTTCCAAAGCACAACAGCAGATTCCTGTCTACTCGACGCAGTGTTTTAATAATGCAATTGTTGTCTGTAATCTAGGTGGCACCCGTCTTCAGAATGGAGAGGAAACTATAAATACATCGGGAGTCTGTAATGGGGTAGTGAAGAAGACCAAGCTCAAAGGGAAGGGGAATATAATCGCTAAGAAGTTCAACATCGGAAAACACTTGCTAAATAGTTCCGATAGGGTCCCCCTCTTGTCCTCATTGGGGGGGGATGACGCCATGCTTGGGGACGAAACTCCTTCGGCAAAAACAGCCAGTAAGCGCAAATCGGTATCCTTCGGTGAGGATTCTGTGTTCCTCTTTAAAGATGGATCAAGTGTGCACAGGTCTGCAAGTGAGAAGAGGAACAAAATGGTGGAAGCTAGGAGGCTCAGAAGACAGAAACGGAAGGTCTGCACTATGTTGAAATCTATTGTCGATTTTATTGCCAGTATGTTTGTGTGGTCTCCCTCGCTAGGCAGCTGTTCTTGTGTGCACTCGTAGGGAAGAGAGTGCCTGAGAACCTCACTTAGTCTCACTAGGCAGCTGTTTTCGTGTGCCATTTATCGCATGCCTGGTGGAGATCGGAACAAAACACTCAAGAGCAGTGATTTGGTAAAGGGTTGAGCTATGTGCGACTAACTGTACGCATCTATGTGTACCAAGAACAAGAGCAACAGCTACAGTGTAGTAGTAGTGTGTGTCTTCATGACACAATAACAATCAGGAGTTCCGTTCTCTTCTCCCTACCTGTGCACAAGAATAAAGAGAGCTGATGGGCATCATAGTGTGGGCTATATGGTATCATAGTCTGGGGCTATATGGTATCATAGTCTGGGGTTATATGGCATCGTAGTGTGGGCTATATGGCATCGTAGTGTGGGCTATATGGTATCATGGTTTGGGGCTATATGGTATCATAGTCTGGGGTTATATGGTATCATAGTCTGGGGTTATATGGCATCGTAGTGTGGGCTATATGGCATCGTAGTATGGGCTATATGGTATCATGGTTTGGGGCTATATATGGTATCATAGTCTGGGGTTAAGTGGTATCGTAGTGTGGGCTATATGGCATCGTGGTGTGGGGCTACATGGTATTGTGTTGGGCTATATGGCATTGTAGGCTATATGGCATTGTAGTGTGGGGTAATGGTTCATTACTGTGTGTTGTGAGGCGTAGTGAAGTGATGGTCGTAGCCTCAAACAATCTCACCAACTTTGACCACCTGAGAGAGACCAGCAGCAGCACGAGTGTGCACATGCCATGGCCACAACATCATGTTCCTGGGAATGTCTTCTCTAGCAACTGTCTCTTGTTTATAGCTTGTGCCTGAAGATGTCTGAGACAAGAACAACACGGAAGGCTGCCTGCAGCAGTGATGATGGGAGCTAGTCCCATTCAGTCGCACCCCGGTGAAGCTTTCAATGCTCTGGAAATCTCACTGTCGTGGCTGGAAATCTTCTGAAAAAAGTGGCTCAGCTCAGATGAGACAGGAATCACTAGGCAAACCTCCGTCATTTCATACTGAATGGGTGTGTTCTCATTGTTTTCAGTCCATGCACACGGGCAGTATGAACTTATGCACTTAATATACATGTATGTAGGGATGCAAAATTCAAGGCAAAGCACTCGTATTGGGCATTATTGGGGGAAATGTGGTGTTCCCGGATCCCAGGTACTGCCGTTTGTGAGATCGGGCAGTGCCTGGTCCTAAACTTCCCGGATAAAGAGAGTTTGAGTGTAATTACATGTCGATCGATCGATAGATAGATAGATAGATAGATAGATAGAAATCAACAAAGTAAATTAAAACCAGTCGCCATGGTGACTGATTCAAGTTGTTGCATAGTTTGTCAGAGACGCTTCTCTTTCACTGCTGTTGACTTGGTTAGGGTCCATGCTCCTCGCAAGTTGTCGCTGTCCTGGTTCAAGCGAACCACCAGGCAGCAGCAGTAGGAGAACTCAGTTCCCAGCTCCAGCACCTGCTCTACACCACGGGGCAATGGAACTGCAGGATACAGTTGTGAAGTTGGATTTCAGTAATGCATTCGACGGTGTGTGGAGGGTTAAGATGCTGAAGGTGGTGGAGGCTCTCTGGCTCTTGACGTATGCCCTTTTGTCCACTCGGTGTACTCCTCTTCTTCCCCTTGTTCTGGGGTGATGGGGGACCATTCTTTCACAGGTGTCCAACAAGGAGACCCTTTGGGTCCTCTGCTTGCTGCCCTTCTGTGGGCCCATCCATCACCACTGCACTCGGTTGTCAACAGAGTTCTGTGTTCTGTATCTAGATGACATCACCCTTGGAGGGCTAGCATCCAGAAGACATGGTGATGACAACTGATGCACTGCTGGTGAACGCTGCTGATGATTTGGCATGTGCTCGGTTATTAGCTGTATTATCAGCCAAATAATCTGGTGCATGGCTCTCCGTGCAGCTGTAGGTCTGAAGATGGATAACAACATCATCAGTGTCGTGGTTGGCCTTCGATTGGGATCAACTCTGTGCTTTCTCCAGTCCTGCCAACATTGTGGAGATGTTAAAGTTGACCTCGTAGCCACCCATAGTACCTCAGCTGTAGGAAGAGTAAAGGCTGCAATCATCGCCATACAGCTATAAATTACCATCCTTCATTGTGCTCTGCCAACTGCTTGGGTCCATTGAGGTTGGAATCATCTGGTCTCCACAGGTCGGATGGCAAAAGGCCAGATGGGGTGACCATGGTCCCTTGGAAACACGGCAAGCCCTTAGCATGGGATGTGCAACGTGTCCGGACTCCTTGGCGCTCTATCATATCGTGGTTTGGCTACCTGCAGCGCAGATGCAGTAGCTGCTGCAGCAGAGGCAAGAGCTGGCCAAACACACAAGTTTGGACCATAGCCATTCTTTCACCCTGGTTGCCATAGAGATATTGGGGGGTCATTGGATATAATTCAGTGGCTTTCTTCAAAGAGCTTAGCCACAGAGAACTGACCAAGTGAACTCCCTCGCTTACCTTATCCAGCAACTGTCAGTGGCAGTGCCGAGGGGAAACTCTATTTCTGTTTAGTGGTCCATTGGTGGGTAGTGTTACCTTAGTCATTAATCTTTTTTAATTTTTTTATTTTTATTTTATTATTATTTATTATTTTTTAAACGACTTGTCAGTTCCGTTGTTGTAAAGTAAAAAATAATTATCTAAAATAATAATAAATTTAAAAAAAGGCAACAGTGCTTTATAATAATTTAGTTTTCCTGCAGATAAGGATTTACCCCACGGCTGTGTGTGTTTCCATTAGGTCTGCTTCAACTGCAGAAAGACTGGCCATGTGGTGGAGGACTGTCCAGTGCCTACATCATCAGAGGCTACGTCTGGGATATGCTTCAAGTGTGGCTCAGCGGAGCATACCTCCAGGGCTTGCGCAGTCTCCACCAGTGAAGGTATTAGTGAAGATGGTGTGTCGGGTTGAGAAGGTGCGCCATCTGACTCGAGTTGGAGTAGCCAATGTATGTAGTCCAACCAAATACTGTTTATGTTTGCCATGCCTACCAGGGGTTCATACAGGATTTACAGTTTGGGGGGGAGAAACTCAAAACGTTTGGCTTTTACGTGCAGAAAGTAAACTTCAACTTCTAGTGGAATTGCAATGTTCGTCATTTTTGTACATCATGTAATCCAAACATGTGTAACTGAACTTTAGGTCTTCAGCTGTCTCTCCCCCGTCATATAATCGTGGACAGTCCATCTTTTCAACAGTCAAATTCTGCCACTACTCGAGCTACATTTCTGTCCAACATTGATATTAGGACAACTTCTTAAATAAGTCTTTCCATGCTCTCCGCTTTACCGAGCGAAGTCAAAATAAACTGCTGTGCCGACGGCTCCACGTTAGGCAAATGGTACATAGTCGTTGTGTGCATGTCTAAAGGGATCCCTCCGGCAAAATGTAAAGATAGGGGGGTCTGGCAGAATTTTTTTTTTCAAAATCGATGCTCTATTAGATTGATTCTGAGACATTTTGAGGGTACTTTCCTATAGTTAAAGTACTAGCACATGGACAGAACATTCTAGATTATGACACAATTGTATCTTGCCACAGAATCTAATGACACAGTTGCATCTTGCCACAGAATAGTTTTGTGGCAAGATGCAATTGTGTCATAATCTAGAATGTTCTGTCCATGTGCTATTATTCTGTGGTTAGCTTTCCTAATTGTAGTGTAGATTAATGTGACACAGAATATTCTAGATTTATTCACAATTTTGTATATAAAGAGCAAATGCTTCAGCTACGTAGTAGCATTCTGCAACTAAATACGACCCATAGACCCAGAGAAATACAAACCTACACAAATGGACCTCCGGAACTTTTATACCAGAAAGCAATTGCGTGCTGGGTCTAGTAGAGATTCTGAGGACGACGAAGATGTAGTCCCAACTACGTTGACTAGTGATTCCACCAATTCCGAAGCATCAGTAGGTAGATCAGTGTGTTCCAAAGCGCAGAAGAGGAAACTCTACAAAGCCAGGCTCAGCTACAAGAAGGAGTGGGAGCAGAAATATCCTTGGGTGTACTGCGATGATCCTAAGCAGGGCATGTTCTGCAAGCTCTGCCAGAAGCGAGGAAATGCACCTTCTACAGCCAGGGGTGCATGGACCACTCGGGGAATTCAGGATTGGAATCACTCTACTGAACAACTCGAGGAACACAGCCAATCAAAATGGCACAGAGATGCTGTTATCCATGCTCGAATGGCAGAACAAGGAAAGGAGCAGAGTGTCCTACAACTGCAATGTTCAGCAGCTGCTACGGAGGCTGAAGAAAGGAGAGCAAAGAACAGAAACATAGTGCTTAAGCTTTTGAGATCGTTGCCAAAAATTGCCTGCCCCTTACAACTACATTCGATCCCCTGGTCCAGTTGCAAATTGCAAATGGAGATGAACTTCTCCAGCAACATGTCAGAGAGGGGCCGCAAAATGCTCAGTACACATCCAAATTTTCTGCAGTGAAGCTTTTAGAGGCCATCAATAGCTGGCTAGATAGGAAGCTAATTGAGAACTTAAAATCAAGCCCATACTTCTCTGTGTTAGCTGATGAGTGTGTAGATATTAGTACTACAGAAGAGCTGTCCATCTGTTGTCGGTGGATTGTAAATGGAAAACAAGAGGAGCACTTCCTTACAGTGCTCTACATATGTACCCAAGATGCTGCTACCATTTCAGATGCAATCAGCTCCTTCCTTGAGTCGAAGAACCTGGACTATCGTAAACTAATAGGCCAAGGTTATGATGGAGCAGCCACCTTTGCCGGAGAACGCAATGGAGTTCAAAAAAGGATGCGAACTCTAGCTGCACATTCCTTTTACATCCACTGTGCCTGCCACAGGCTTCAACTAGCAAGCATGCAAGCTGCTAACAGTGTTCCAGAGATCAAGGAGATGTTTGGAACTATGGGAAATATATGGAAGCTCTTCTTCTACTCACCCAAGAAAGCAGAATCTCTCAAAGCAGTCAAGTCTATCCTCAAGCTATCTGATCTTAAGATTGCGAAGCCTAGTGATACCAGATGGCTCTCGCACGAACGCTGTGTACGGGCTATTTACCGAGAGCTTCCTGCCCTTATTGTCACCTTACAACAGTTGTATGAGACATCAGGTGATGCTGAAGCATACGGTATTGGTGCTCTCCTTGCTACTTACACTGGAGTTGCTAGTATCATTCGTGTTCCTGTCAGAAGTTCTGGATATCCTGGCAAGGATGAATGTTTCGATGCAAAGAAAGCTACTCGATTTGAGCAGGTTACCGGTACTTCTGAAAATCACGACGGATCAACTCGAGCATCTAAAAGACGAAAGAAGTGAGTGGTTGGAAGAAGTGAGTGGTTGGGTTCAGTCGATTGAAGGAAAAACACGATATAACACTCGGCACACATGGATCTGCACGAAGCCGTTGGTCTTCTATCACAACCACAGCCGAGTATCGAACTCTAGTTGCAATTCCATACGTCGATTCCATTCTTCTAAATATTAAGAGTTGATTTACTGATAAAGCCGTGAAGATTGTTACTGCCATGTCCATATTCAGTCCCTCCCTACTACCTGCTGAAGCATCCTTACCATCATACGGCAGCGAGCAAGTCAAGATTCTTGCCGAGTTCTATGGAAAAGAAGCAGAGGTTGAGTATGCGGGGACGACTTACACCTCACCTCATTGCTTGATGGCTTCTTTCAGAGTGGAAGATATTTAGACGGGCTTTGCTAGTGGAGAAAAAGGCAATAATGAAACGTAAAGAAGAGTCGGTATCTCCTAGCATGCAAGATATCCTGGACGAGATGAACAAGTCACGTACGTACAGAGGAATTTCCCCTGAGACGTGGAAGCTATTGAACATTACAATGGCACTTCCTGTTGGCTCAGCAACAGTAGAGCGTTCCTTTAGTCAAATGAAGTTGATTAAAACTCGCCTACGCAGTCGTCTATCTGACTCGAACCTAGAACATTTAATGAAAATTAGTATAGAGGGTCCTCCATTGACCGATGTGGACTTTAATGCAATTCTCGACATTTTAAACAGAAAAATAGACGCATTTTACTTTAATTTAGTACTACTGAACTCACTGTATTGTAATTTTCACCATACATTATTGTATATCTTCGCTTATATATTAATTTTGTTAATAAATTGTTCATGCTTAATTATTATAATTTTATTACTGTTGATCAACTTTGAATTTGCTATTGCTTCTACGTTCCCTCCCATTACTGTAATGTATTACATAAGAAATTTCATTAATATAAATTTTTATTGTGAAAATTCTTGGGGGGGAGGAGAGAAAAATCATTTTGTGGGGGATATTCCAGGGTTTCCCCCTGTATGAAACCCTGCCTACATTGAGAAATGGCTACGGTTCATGTGATGGAATGAAATGTCTTGAGGTGGATGGGGTGTGGATGTGGAATGCTAAAAATGGTGCAGGGACTATTTATTATTGGGCGGAAGTTTTTGTGTAAGAACTAGATTGAAGCTGAGACCAGCTACAGCTAGATGCTTAGTGACTATCAGCTCCCAGGCACAGGCACTGAGCAGCCTCACACCAAAGTAGGACCTAGGCACTCAGCAGCTTGGCTCACCACAAAGTAGAACCTCAGCAGCTGGGCTCCTAGGCACTCAGCAGCTGGGCTCACCACAAAGTAGGACCTAGGCACTCAGCAGCTTGGCTTACCATAAAGTAGGACCTAGCTGGGCACTCAGCAGCTTGGCTTACCATAAAGTAGGACCTAGGCACTCAGCAGCTGGGCTCACCACAAAGTAGGACCTAGGCACTCAGCAGCTGGGCTCCTAGGCACTCAGCAGCTGGGCTCACCACAAAGTAGGACCTAGGCACTCAGCAGCTTGGCTCACCATAAAGTAGGACCTAGGCACTCAGAGGCTGGGCTCCTAGGCACTCAGCAGCTGGGCTCACCACAAAGTAGGACCTAGGCACTCAGCAGCTGGGCTCACCATAAAGTAGGACCTAGGCACTCAGCAGCTGGGCTCACCACAAAGTAGGACCTAGGCACTCAGCAGCTGGGCTCACCATAAAGTAGAACCTAGGCACTCAGCGGCTTGGCTCACCATAAAGTAGGACCTAGGCACTCAGCAGTTGGGCTCACCATAAAGTAGGACCTAGGCACTCAGCAGCTGGGCTCACCATAAAGTAGAACCTAGGCACTCAGCAGCTTGGCTCACCATAAAGTAGAACCTAGGCACTCAGCAGCTGGGCTCCTAGGCACTCAGCAGCTGTGCTCACCACAAAGTGGATACTCACCAGCGGCACTTGCCTTATATTTGGGCTGGGTGCTAGAATCAGAACTGAGCATGGGCTAGATTTGGGCCCAAAGGAAGGTCTAGACAGACCAATTTTGGCCCTGGAGCTTTCTTAATTTTTTTTGTGTGTGTGTGACAGTATTGTAGTAGTGCTGTGCTAATTGTGTCATTATCAAGTTATCAAGGAGTCTGCCACTACTACCTTCCTATATTGGCTTTTTTTAAATGTCCGGTGGAAAAATCACCTCCCCAACAACAACAAGCTCATATCTCAGCTAAAATCTATTTTTGTGGCTTCTTAGCGCCCCAAACAGTTTGGTGTCAGTTATCGCTGACTCGGAACACACACCCAGCGTGCCTTAAATCCTTCACTATGGTAGTAAATTGGCAGACTACAACTGCAACTGCAAAGGTAATCTTATGAAATTCATCTTCAAGGAAGTATCGTACTCTCTCACATAACCTGCGTACAACAGGTCCACTCGTAGAAATTTTAGCACCAGAAGACTACAAATGTTCCGATGCATATCCATGACTAATCTGTTTCTCCGTTGCAGGGGGGCGGAGGGCATGAGCCATGGGTAAGGGTCGCCATTGATCCTCTGTTCCACCATGCTAGCCAGTGTGATGCACAAAGCTAGTACATGTGCTATATTATAAGCAGAATGAATGCCCAGCACTCAGTTCTGCTCTTTACTTTGTGGAGTTCCTGCTCCTGGGTAACTCAAGTCCAAGAGGCTGTAGCTGATTCTTTACCAAAAACCTCTACTGTTGGGTTGGTTGAGTTCTCCTGTGCCACTGTTGCCAAATCCTGGCTGTAGCTGACCCTATATGGCTGTAGGCAACACAAGAAATGTGTTGATTGTCGTGTGGTGCAGCAGTGTGGTCACACATGGCTACAGTCAACACAAGAAATGTGTTGATTGTCGTGTGGTGCAGCAGTGTGGTCACACATGGCTACAGTCAACACAAGAAATGTGTTGATTGTCGTGTGGTGCAGCAGTGTGGTCACACATGGCTACAGTCAACACAAGAAATGTGTTGATTGTCGTGTGGTGCAGCAGTGTGGTCACACATGGCTACAGTCAACACAAGAAATGTGTTGATTGTCGTGTGGTGCAACAGTGTGGTCACACATGGCTACAGTCAACACAAGAAATGTGTTGCTTGTCGTGTGGTGCAGCAGTGTGGTCACACATGGCTACAGTCAACACAAGAAATGTGTTGATTGTCATGTGGTGCAGCAGTGTGGTCACACATGGCAACACAAGAAATGTGTTGATTGTCGTGTGGTGCAGCAGTGTGGTCACACATGGCTACAGTCAACACAAGAAATGTGTTGATTGTCGTGTGGTGCAGCAGTGTGGTCACACATGGCAACACAAGAAATGTGTTGATTGTCGTGTGGTGCAGCAGTGTGGTCACACATGGCTACAGTCAACATAGACTTCAGGGGTGTCTCCCTAGACTTCAGGGGTGTCTGGTTACTTGCAGCTGCTGCTTTGTTACCATGAGCTTGCATCTCTGTGCCAATGAAAAGCTGCACTCCGCTCTCACCGGCATGCTCTGCAGGTTTGTCTCAAGCAAGTAGGCAAAAGTGCACGTCCACCGAGAGATCATCGGTGCTGGGTCTCGAGAGTGCACGTCCCCACCAAGAGATCATCGGTGCTGGGTCTAGAGTTTGTGGCTATTACATTACGAATCTTATTACAGCACTTCCTGTAGAATACTAGACACCTCCTGTAGTATGCTAGACCCTCTAATGGTATACCAGACACCTATGCCAAAACTCCTTGAAAGAAGTTCTTCTGTCCCAATAGCCCATGGAGGTCGAAGGTTATAAGCTCTAGCGCTTGCATGCTGTCAAGAATATTCTCAGCGCTTTTTTCTTGTGTCAATGCATTTAGTTTTGTGGTCAAAGCTGGGCGGGTGGTAATTTTTTCCCCTTCTTCCCCCCCCCCCCCGGTGCACAAGTGGCAGTTTTGGATACGATACGTGTTCTTATTATATTGGGAGGGGGTACAAGTGTCACTACCAGAAGACTTCAAGCCATCCGATGCTCTGCAGCGACTAGTTTGGGTCTTGGTTCGGTGGAACAATAAAAGTCGTTGTTGGATTAACAAGAAAGAAATTAAACCACAAGCATTTAGATGACCCTTTACCTCTTAAAAGCATGTACACCAATCTTACAACAACCTTCTCAATAATCAGTATTCTCTCAACGTTTCGACTAGATGCTCTAGCCTTCAACAGGAATATAATAAGATGCTAAGACTCGCGTGAACCTGACGTGCTACCGGCACATGCGTCCAGCACGTGAAGCGGGTAAAATTAAAATAAATATATAAACAAATAGAATTAAAAAATTAAATAAATAAACAAATTAATAAATAAATAAACAAATATATAAATAAACAAATTAATATAATAATATATATATATATATATATATATATAAATAATAATAAACAATTAAAAATAATAGATGATGATGATGATGATGATGATGATGATAATAATAATAATAATAATAATAATAATAATAATAATAATAATAATAAAATTATATTATATATAAATAGATAAACAAAAATAGATAAACAATAAATAAATAATAAATAAGAATAATTATGGTGGTCGTTTCAAGTTCAGGCTCTTCAGAATAGCTCCCCAGCAGCCAGGCAAGTCCATTCCACAGTCTCGATTGAACCACTCACACTTTGGTGCTGGGCTGATGTACAATGCCTCCTTCGCTAGCAGTTCATTGTTTTCTGGCTTGGTCCAAGATGGTGGCATCCTCCCACAAAATAGAATGTCCATTGTCCCATGCATGTTCGGCAATTGCAGACTTCTCTTCTCTTTAGCACATTTTCTACAGGCATCTTGATGTTCTTTCACTCTCGTCTCCAGTCTTCTGATGTCTCCCCTGTGTAAGGGATGTGGTACACAATGCACGAGTGCATATTAGCTGGTAAAACATCCTTCACTCTGCTCAGTTGTGTCCTCAGAGTTCTTCCCGATCTGAACACGACTTTGATGTTGAACTTCCTGCAGACCCTCCTGATGTCTTCACTCATCCTTGCTGCACACGATAGGATCCTTCTTTTTAGACCCCTCATTGCCTATATCGGTGTACAATGTACTTATCTTCCTTTCTGCATTTAGACGTATCTGCAGGTGAAAGGTTGATGAAGGCTTGCAGATAACCATTCTCTCTTTTCAACTCAATAAGGCACTCCAATTCAAAAAAAGTCATTCCAACTCATTATATTTGGCGTTGGTTATTAAGGGGTCTGCATTTGCCATTTCCTTTCTTTGATGACTAATGCACATGTAGTTAAGTTATAGCTCATGTTTTCAGAATGATTCATTTGCATGCATCAGATACAACAAGAACGTGGTTTAACAAATGTGTACGTTACGTTGTGGAATGATGTGTCGAATCGAAATAGAAGGGAAACAAGGTTTTACAAAAGGTAGACCGCAATCATTTGGTGGACCCTTTACCTATTAAACCCTGTGCACCTACAGTGTACTGTATGCACCAATGTAGACTACGAACATTTTGACCCATGGTAAGCTTCTCGGTAGACAACTGACACTTCATTTCAAACTGTGCAGTTGCTGATGAGCTTAATTAATCACACACACGCATGCAAGTATTGTGCTAACACAATTGTTGTGCTTCACTGAATAAGGTAGTATGTAGTTGCAAGTCGCTGGGAAAAAATTGTCGTCTTCTGGTAACAAGATTATTATGAATGTACTTATGGTGCAGGCTATTGGGGATGGGAAGTGGAGGTGGGTAGGGTGGGAAGGTTGTGTGGGAAGTGGGGGGAAGGTGGTGTGGGAAGGTGGAGTTGGGGTGGGAGAAATATGATATAGGAAACCCTATTTTCGTGGATTTTTGGTCTGCTGATTTGCTACTTGGTGAAGGATTCAAGGCACGCTGGAAGTGTGTTTTTGTTGGTAAAATGACCAGCATTTAGGATGCTAAGAAGCTTCCCCATGGCCGAGGTAAGGAGCTATGTTTGGTGGTCCCTATGTTTCTGGTGTCCAACATTTTTGAAGCAGGAGTCAAGCCACTGGGTCAGCTCCATTGAGGTAAGCAGACAGAAGCCTATGCAGAGCTATGTAGTTCTTCTATGAAACCTACTGCAAGGCAACGAGCAGTGAGTGCTTCTCTCTCACCCCTTCAAACTGGAAATATAGCTTTCTGACTACAGTATTTTACTGATTCAGCGGCCAACAGGGCACGTGCAGGTAAAGGATTCGTGTTCAGTGCGTATTTTTAATTGGTTTTAGTGAACGATATCGGAGCACTGGAGTGGTGGTTCATCGGTTAGTTTGAGGGGCAACCATATAACCATAGTACCCGAGTGAGGAGTTAACTGCATATTAGTTATCACGTGTGTGTGTGTGTGTGTGTGTCCTATGTAGGCTATCCTTATGCAAAGTGCTTCATATGCAAAGAAATAGGACACATTGCAAGATCTTGTCCGGATAATCCAAAGGGCTTATTCCCTTATGGTCAGTTACCAAGGAAACACACACACTGAGAGAGAAATTGGGCTGTTTGGAGGAAGATACAACACCCCTTGGGTAAGGCTGGGCCACGTATCAATTTTTGTAGTTGGTTCTGACATCTCTGCCCTCTGGCAAGAAGAAAACAAAACAACTGAAGGACATGCAAACAACAATAGCAGCACGCATGTGTGTGTGCATGTGTGTGTGTGCGTGCATGTGTGTGTGCATGTGTGTGTCTACATGTGTGTGTTGTGCATGCATGTGTGTGTGTGCATGTGTGTGTGTGCATGTGTGTGTCTACATGTGTGTGTGTGTGTGCATGGGTGTGTGTATGTGCATGTGTGTGTTTGCATGTGTCTACATGTGTGTGTGCATGTGTGTGTCTACATGTGTGCGTGCATGTATGTGTGCATGCATATGTGCATTCATATGTGTGTGTTATGCATGTGTGTGTGTGCATGCATGTGTGTGCGTGCATGTGTGAACGTGCATGTATGTGTGCATGCATATGTGCATTCATATGTGTGTGCGCATGCATGTGTGTGCGTGCATGTATGTGTGCATGCATATGTGCATTCATATGTGTGTGTTATGCATGTGTGTGTGTGCATGCATGTGTGAATGTGTGTGTGTGCATGCATGTGTGTGTGTGTGTGCATGCATGTGTGTGCATGCATGTGTGTGTGCATATGTGTGTGAATGCATCACACTATTAATGGACTTCAAAATATTTTCGTGCACATTGTGCCTTAGACAGGATATGGCTCGCACATATCCCCCCCTCCCCCCCAGCTCAACTTTTGATTTATATGGTCAAGCCCAAGGGGTGAGGTAAGCTTCTTGTGTGCGACAAGATTATATGTATGTGTGTGCACATGTACATGTGTCTCCATGTCTCTCACTCTAATCATCCAACAGTGTGTGTCTCCATGCCTCTCACTCTAATCATCCAACAGTGTGTGTCTCCATGTCTCTCACTCTAATCATCCAACAGTGTGTGTCTCCATGCCTCTCACTCTAATCATCCAACAGTGTGTGTCTCCATGTCTCTCACTCTAATCATCCAACAGTGTGTGTCTCCATGTCTCTCACTCTAATCATCCAACAGTGTGTGTCTCCATGCCTCTCACTCTAATCATCCAACAGTGTGTGTCTCCATGCCTCTCACTCTAATCATCCAACAGTGTGTGTCTCCATGTCTCTCACTCTAATCATCCAACAGTGTGTGTCTCCATGCCTCTCACTCTAATCATCCAACAGTGTGTGTCTCCATGTCTCTCACTCTAATCATCCAACAGTGTGTGTCTCCATGTCTCTCACTCTAATCATCCAACAGTGTGTGTCTCCATGTCTCTCACTCTAATCATCCAACAGTGTGTGTCTCCATGCCTCTCACTCTAATCATCCAACAGTGTGTGTCTCCATGCCTCTCACTCTAATCATCCAACAGTGTGTGTCTCCATGTCTCTCACTCTAATCATCCAACAGTGTGTGTCTCCATGCCTCTCACTCTAATCATCCAACAGTGTGTGTCTCCATGTCTCTCACTCTAATCATCCAACAGTGTGTGTCTCCATGCCTCTCACTCTAATCATCCAACAGTGTGTGTCTCCATGTCTCTCACTCTAATCATCCAACAGTGTGTGTCTCCATGTCTCTCACTCTAATCATCCAACAGTGTGTGTCTCCATGCCTCTCACTCTAATCATCCAACAGTGTGTGTCTCCATGTCTCTCACTCTAATCATCCAACAGTGTGTGTCTCCATGCCTCTCACTCTAATCATCCAACAGTGTGTGTCTCCATGCCTCTCACTCTAATCATCCAACAGTGTGTGTCTCCATGTCTCTCACTCTAATCATCCAACAGTGTGTGTCTCCATGCCTCTCACCCTAATCATCCAACAGTGTGTGTCTCCATGTCTCTCACTCTAATCATCCAACAGTGTGTGTCTCCATGCCTCTCACTCTAATCATCCAACAGTGTGTGTCTCCATGTCTCTCACTCTAATCATCCAACAGTGTGTGTCTCCATGCCTCTCACTCTAATCATCCAACAGTGTGTGTCTCCATGCCTCTCACTCTAATCATCCAACAGTGTGTGTCTCCATGCCTCTCACTCTAATCATCCAACAGTGTGTGTCTCCATGTCTCTCACTCTAATCATCCAACAGTGTGTGTCTCCATGCCTCTCACTCTAATCATCCAACAGTGTGTGTCTCCATGTCTCTCACTCTAATCATCCAACAGTGTGTGTCTCCATGTCTCTCACTCTAATCATCCAACAGTGTGTGTCTCCATGCCTCTCACTCTAATCATCCAACAGTGTGTGTCTCCCTGCCTCTCACTCTAATCATCCAACAGTGTGTGTCTCCATGTCTCTCACTCTAATCATCCAACAGTGTGTGTCTCCATGCCTCTCACTCTAATCATCCAACAGTGTGTGTCTCCATGTCTCTCACTCTAATCATCCAACAGTGTGTGTCTCCATGTCTCTCACTCTAATCATCCAACAGTGTGTGTCTCCATGCCTCTCACTCTAATCATCCAACAGTGTGCGTCTCCATGTCTCTCACTCTAATCATCCAACAGTGTGTGTCTCCATGCCTCTCACTCTAATCATCCAACAGTGTGTGTCTCCATGCCTCTCACTCTAATCATCCAACAGTGTGTGTCTCCATGTCTCTCACTCTAATCATCCAACAGTGTGTGTCTCCATGTCTCTCACTCTAATCATCCAACAGTGTGTGTCTCCATGTCTCTCACTCTAATCATCCAACAGTGTGTGTCTCCATGTCTCTCACTCTAATCATCCAACAGTGTGTGTCTCCATGCCTCTCACTCTAATCATCCAACAGTGTGTGTCTCCATGCCTCTCACTCTAATCATCCAACAGTGTGTGTCTCCATGTCTCTCACTCTAATCATCCAACAGTGTGTGTCTCCATGTCTCTCACTCTAATCATCCAACAGTGTGTGTCTCCATGCCTCTCACTCTAATCATCCAACAGTGTGTGTCTCCATGTCTCTCACTCTAATCATCCAACAGTGTGTGTCTCCATGTCTCTCACTCTAATCATCCAACAGTGTGTGTCTCCATGCCTCTCACTCTAATCATCCAACAGTGTGTGTCTCCATGACTCTCACTCTAATCATCCAACAGTGTGTGTCTCCATGTCTCTCACTCTAATCATCCAACAGTGTGTGTCTCCATGCCTCTCACTCTAATCATCCAACAGTGTGTGTCTCCATGTCTCTCACTCTAATCATCCAACAGTGTGTGTCTCCATGTCTCTCACTCTAATCATCCAACAGTGTGTGTCTCCATGTCTCTCACTCTAATCATCCAACAGTGTGTGTCTCCATGCCTCTCACTCTAATCATCCAACAGTGTGTGTCTCCATGCCTCTCACTCTAATCATCCAACAGTGTGTGTCTCCATGTCTCTCACTCTAATCATCCAACAGTGTGTGTCTCCATGCCTCTCACTCTAATCATCCAACAGTGTGTGTCTCCATGTCTCTCACTCTAATCATCCAACAGTGTGTGTCTCCATGTCTCTCACTCTAATCATCCAACAGTGTGTGTCTCCATGCCTCTCACTCTAATCATCCAACAGTGTGTGTCTCCATGTCTCTCACTCTAATCATCCAACAGTGTGTGTCTCCATGCCTCTCACTCTAATCATCCAACAGTGTGTGTCTCCATGCCTCTCACTCTAATCATCCAACAGTGTGTGTCTCCATGTCTCTCACTCTAATCATCCAACAGTGTGTGTCTCCATGCCTCTCACTCTAATCATCCAACAGTGTGTGTCTCCATGCCTCTCACTCTAATCATCCAACAGTGTGTGTCTCCCATGTCTCTCACTCTAATCATCCAACAGTGTGTGTCTCCATGCCTCTCACTCTAATCATCCAACAGTGTGTGTCTCCATGTCTCTCACTCTAATCATCCAACAGTGTGTGTCTCCATGCCTCTCACTCTAATCATCCAACAGTGTGTGTCTCCATGCCTCTCACTCTAATCATCCAACAGTGTGTGTCTCCATGTCTCTCACTCTAATCATCCAACAGTGTGTGTCTCCATGTCTCTCACTCTAATCATCCAACAGTGTGTGTCTCCATGTCTCTCACTCTAATCATCCAACAGTGTGTGTCTCCATGCCTCTCACTCTAATCATCCAACAGTGTGTGTCTCCATGTCTCTCACTCTAATCATCCAACAGTGTGTGTCTCCATGTCTCTCACTCTAATCATCCAACAGTGTGTGTCTCCATGCCTCTCACTCTAATCATCCAACAGTGTGTGTCTCCATGCCTCTCACTCTAATCATCCAACAGTGTGTGTCTCCATGTCTCTCACTCTAATCATCCAACAGTGTGTGTCTCCATGCCTCTCACTCTAATCATCCAACAGTGTGTGTCTCCATGTCTCTCACTCTAATCATCCAACAGTGTGTGTCTCCATGGCCTCTCACTCTAATCATCCAACAGTGTGTGTCTCCATGTCTCTCACTCTAATCATCCAACAGTGTGTGTCTCCATGTCTCTCACTCTAATCATCCAAACAGTGTGTGTCTCCATGTCTCTCACTCTAATCATCCAACAGTGTGTGTCTCCATGTCTCTCACTCTAATCATCCAACAGTGTGTGTCTCCATGTCTCTCACTCTAATCATCCAACAGTGTGTGTCTCCATGCCTCTCACTCTAATCATCCAACAGTGTGTGTCTCCATGTCTCTCACTCTAATCATCCAACAGTGTGTGTCTCCATGTCCTCTCACTCTAATCATCCAACAGTGTGTGTCTCCATGCCTCTCACTCTAATCATCCAACAGTGTGTGTCTCCATGTCCTCTCACTCTAATCATCCAACAGTGTGTGTCTCCATGTCTCTCACTCTAATCATCCAACAGTGTGTGTCTCCATGCCTCTCACTCTAATCATCCAACAGTGTGTGTCTCCATGTCTCTCACTCTAATCATCCAACAGTGTGTGTCTCCATGTCTCTCACTCTAATCATCCAACAGTGTGTGTCTCCATGTCTCTCACTCTAATCATCCAACAGTGTGTGTCTCCATGTCCTCTCACTCTAATCATCCAACAGTGTGTGTCTCCATGTCTCTCACTCTAATCATCCAACAGTGTGTGTCTCCATGTCTCTCACTCTAATCATCCAACAGTGTGTGTCTCCATGTCTCTCACTCTAATCATCCAACAGTGTGTGTCTCCATGTCCTCTCACTCTAATCATCCAACAGTGTGTGTCTCCATGTCTCTCACTCTAATCATCCAACAGTGTGTGTCTCCATGCCTCTCACTCTAATCATCCAACAGTGTGTGTCTCCATGTCTCTCACTCTAATCATCCAACAGTGTGTGTCTCCATGTCTCTCACTCTAATCATCCAACAGTGTGTGTCTCCATGTCTCTCACTCTAATCATCCAACAGTGTGTGTCTCCATGTCCTCTCACTCTAATCATCCAACAGTGTGTGTCTCCATGTCTCTCACTCTAATCATCCAACAGTGTGTGTCTCCAATGTCTCTCTCACTCTAATCATCCAACAGTGTGTGTCTCCATGTCTCTCACTCTAATCATCCAACAGTGTGTGTCTCCATGCCTCTCACTCTAATCATCCAACAGTGTGTGTCTCCATGTCCTCTCACTCTAATCATCCAACAGTGTGTGTCTCCATGTCTCTCACTCTAATCATCCAACAGTGTGTGTCTCCATGTCTCTCACTCTAATCATCCAACAGTGTGTGTCTCCATGTCCTCTCACTCTAATCATCCAACAGTGTGTGTCTCCATGTCTCTCACTCTAATCATCCAACAGTGTGTGTCTCCATGTCTCTCACTCTAATCATCCAACAGTGTGTGTCTCCATGTCTCTCACTCTAATCATCCAACAGTGTGTGTCTCCATGTCTCTCACTCTAATCATCCAACAGTGTGTGTCCATGTCTCTCACTCTAATCATCCAACAGTGTGTGTCTCCATGTCTCTCACTCTAATCATCCAACAGTGTGTGTCTCCATGTCCTCTCACTCTAATCATCCAACAGTGTGTGTCTCCATGTCTCTCACTCTAATCATCCAACAGTGTGTGTCTCCATGTCTCTCACTCTAATCATCCAACAGTGTGTGTCTCCATGCCTCTCACTCTAATCATCCAACAGTGTGTGTCTCCATGTCTCTCACTCTAATCATCCAACAGTGTGTGTCTCATGTCTCTCACTCTAATCATCCA
>JAQNBH010000015.1:19486839-19489339 GCA_028752905.1 Cladorhizidae sp. MBARI D1340-BT2
GTCTCTCACTCTAATCATCCAACAGTGTGTGTCTCCATGTCTCTCACTCTAATCATCCAACAGTGTGTGGTCTCCATGCCTCTCACTCTAATCATCCAACAGTGTGTGTCTCCATGTCTCTCACTCTAATCATCCAACAGTGTGTGTCTCCATGCCTCTCACTCTAATCATCCAACAGTGTGTGTCTCCATGCCTCTCACTCTAATCATCCAACAGTGTGTGTCTCCATGCCTCTCACTCTAATCATCCAACAGTGTGTGTCTCCATGTCTCTCACTCTAATCATCCAACAGTGTGTGTCTCCATGCCTCTCACTCTAATCATCCAACAGTGTGTGTCTCCATGCCTCTCACTCTAATCATCCAACAGTGTGTGTCTCCATGCCTCTCACTCTAATCATCCAACAGTGTGTGTCTCCATGCTCTCTCACTCTAATCATCCAACAGTGTGTGTCTCCATGCCTCTCACTCTAATCATCCAACAGTGTGTGTCTCCATGCCCTCTCACTCTAATCATCCAACAGTGTGTGTCTCCATGTCTCTCACTCTAATCATCCAACAGTGTGTGTCTCCATGTCTCTCACTCTAATCATCCAACAGTGTGTGTCTCCATGCCTCTCACTCTAATCATCCAACAGTGTGTGTCTCCATGTCTCTCACTCTAATCATCCAACAGTGTGTGTCTCCATGCCTCTCACTCTAATCATCCAACAGTGTGTGTCTCCATGCCTCTCACTCTAATCATCCAACAGTGTGTGTCTCCATGTCTCTCACTCTAATCATCCAACAGTGTGTGTCTCCATGCTCTCACTCTAATCATCCAACAGTGTGTGGTCTCCATGTCCTCTCACTCTAATCATCCAACAGTGTGTGTCTCCATGTCTCTCACTCTAATCATCCAACAGTGTGTGTCTCCATGCCTCTCACTCTAATCATCCAACAGTGTGTGTCTCCATGTCTCTCACTCTAATCATCCAACAGTGTGTGTCTCCATGTCTCTCACTCTAATCATCCAACAGTGTGTGTCTCCATGTCCTCTCACTCTAATCATCCAACAGTGTGTGTCTCCATGTCCTCTCACTCTAATCATCCAACAGTGTGTGTCTCCATGCCTCTCACTCTAATCATCCAACAGTGTGTGTCCTCCATGTCTCTCACTCTAATCATCCAACAGTGTGTGTCTCCATGTCTCTCACTCTAATCATCCAACAGTGTGTGTCTCCATGCCTCTCACTCTAATCATCCAACAGTGTGTGTCTCCATGTCTCTCACTCTAATCATCCAACAGTGTGTCTCCATGTCTCTCACTCTAATCATCCAACAGTGTGTGTCTCCATGCCTCTCACTCTAATCATCCAACAGTGTGTGTCTCCATGTCCTCTCACTCTAATCATCCAACAGTGTGTGTCTCCATGCCTCTCACTCTAATCATCCAACAGTGTGTGTCTCCATGTCTCTCACTCTAATCATCCAACAGTGTGTCTCCATGCCTCTCACTCTAATCATCCAACAGTGTGTGTCTCCATGCTCTCACTCTAATCATCCAACAGTGTGTGTCTCCATGTCTCTCACTCTAATCATCCAACAGTGTGTGTCTCCATGTCTCTCACTCTAATCATTCCAACAGTGTGTGTCTCCATGCCTCTCACTCTAATCATCCAACAGTGTGTGTCTCCATGTCTCTCACTCTAATCATCCAACAGTGTGTGTCTCCATGCCTCTCACTCTAATCATCCAACAGTGTGTGTCTCCATGCCTCTCACTCTAATCATCCAACAGTGTGTGTCTCCATGCCTCTCACTCTAATCATCCAACAGTGTGTGTCTCCATGTCTCTCACTCTAATCATCCAACAGTGTGTGTCTCCATGCCTCTCACTCTAATCATCCAACAGTGTGTGTCTCCATGCCTCTCACTCTAATCATCCAACAGTGTGTGTCTCCATGTCTCTCACTCTAATCATCCAACAGTGTGTGTCTCCATGTCTCTCACTCTAATCATCCAACAGAGTGTGTCTCCATGCCTCTCACTCTATCATCCAACAGTGTGTGTCTCCATGTCTCTCACTCTAATCATCCAACAGTGTGTCTCCATGTCTCTCACTCTAATCATCCAACAGTGTGTGTCTCCATGCCTCTCACTCTAATCATCCAACAGTGTGTGTCTCCATGCCTCTCACTCTAATCATCCAACAGTGTGTGTCTCCATGTCTCTCACTCTAATCATCCAACAGTGTGTGTCTCCATGCCTCTCACTCTAATCATCCAACAGTGTGTGTCTCCATGTCTCTCACTCTAATCATCCAACAGTGTGTGTCTCCATACCTCTCACTCTAATCATCCAACAGTGTGTGTCTCCATGTCTCTCACTCTAATCATCCAACAGTGTGTGTCTTCCATGCCTCTCACTCTAATCATCCAACAGTGTGTGTCTCCATGTCTCTCACTCTAATCATCCAACAGTGTGTGTCTCCATGTCTCTCACTCTAATCATCCAACAGTAT